>PVJA010000930.1:0-45213 GCA_004027025.1 Myocastor coypus
GAGGGTTGAGAATGTAAGTTAACAGACCGACAATTGGAGAAAAAGAAGGGCTATAAGGATAGCCAATATTTTGGCCCTAGCCCTGCAAGGTCAATAAAGACCCAGGATATAAGAGAACCTGTGCTGTAATATCCTATAACTCAGAGGTGTCCCAAATTTCCTGGTCAAGGAGATTATGGGACCTCAGAGGAAAGGGATGAATGAACTGCAGTGCGTCTAGCTGGGTAATTTTATTTATTTTTAAAATTTTCTTGTATAATTTTTTTATTTTTTGGTACTGGGGATTGAACTCAGAACCTTGTGCTTGCCAGGCAGGCACTTATGCTGCTGAGCTGTCTCTCCGGTGCTTGGCTGGGTGATTTTAAAGTGAGATATACCTATTAGCTACTTTTATGATTTGTACACAGCTTCTGTCTGGCACAAGTAACATAAATGCCACTGTCTTAGGGATTATTTTTGTTCTAAAGTAAAAATAGATGGCTTCCTAAACCACTAGCCATGTTCTCTCCAAGGCCTTTCTTGCTGAGGAGATGGGGGCCTTGGGGTGGAACCAATATGACACCCACAGGCCCAACTACCCATGGGGACTACATTCCTTCCTGCAGGGAGACAGGGGCCTCAGGAGGAGAGTGCTGTGGTGCAGAAGTCCAGCCTGCATCTCCATCTGGGTTGGATCGGATCCCAAGTCCCGCAGCCCGATGGATGGGCGCGCGGCACAGCTGGCACGGCAGGGGTGGCGCAGTGTCATAGGCTCCGCAGCTTTTCCCAGGCCACAGAAACCACACTGGGCTTCTGTGTGTGAGTCCCAGAGTGACCTGGGCATGTACACGAAGTTTTGGGAGCCAGCAACCCATGTGAAGAGACACAGCTCCAGGGACATCTGCTGTTGCTTTGCCCCTAAGTCTATCAGTTACTAAATACGGAACACATCCAGCCCCCTTTTGGAGACACCTTTCCTTCCCTCCAGGCCTGGACCACTTAGCTGGGCAGCAGTTAGCATGGACCCCAGCAGGGGCGCTGTGGTGCCTACTCAAGCCAGGCCAAGCTGTGCTGCTCCGGGCTGCCTGACTGACCTCTCTGGGATGACTCTGTGATGAGGAAATTCTCCCTTGAATTGTTGGTTCCACCTAGGACAGGTGAGGATGTGACAGTGAAATGACACCTGCTGTGTGCGTGCCAGCTTCCCTGCCCAGAGCTCAGGACCAAAGGTGACCCTGAGTGCCCCAAGGAGCAGTCCCCACTCATGCAGCATCATTTGAAGGAAATACTGTTCCACTACACTGACCACAGAAGCAAACTTCTCGCTGAGCATGTTGGGTCTCTGACTTATTCTGCACAAACTGTTGGTGATTCTGGTACTTTTCCTCTACTATTCTTGCAGAGCCAAGGGAAGAGGCAAATTCACCCGAAGTAAGTTGGCTGGGAAGATTCCCTGCACAGCCCATGCTTCCTGAGTCAGGAGCTGCTGTCCCAGGAGGGAAAGCCTGCACGTCCTCCTGTGCAGTGACGGGGTGAGAAGAGGAAGGGCACAGCAGCAGCTGCAGCAGCTGGGAGTGGATGCTTAGCTACACTAACTCCACGCTCACTGTGACGATTGATCCACTGTGTCAACTTGAGATATCAGTAACTTGGCTGGGTGCACTTGCAGATTCCACGCCCTGGGGCTGGGAGGACCTGCCCCAGAGTGATCCAGCCCAGAAAGGGTATGCAAAGGAGTTGAGGAAGGCTTCTGCACCCTACCTCCAATTCTCTAAGCCATGCCTGGCCTGTGGGTCAAGTGTCCCATGGGACAAAGGGAAGCGTTACAGAACCCTGGTTTCAAATTCTCCTTTAAGTTTGCTCCCGAGCATCATGTGATAGGCACAGGACCACTGTCTCAGAGCCCTGAGCCAGGACCCAGCCAGAGCCCCACAAGCATGCAGGCTTTGCTCTCCTGGCTCGCAGAAGACAAAAGCTGAGCTTGGGAACAGGAGGAGCTAGAGGCGGGTGGGGCAGGAGAGCTGCCCAGGGCCAGGCCCACTCTCCTCAGACCTGGGCAATCCCCTCCACATGCGAATGAAACCCAAAGAGCAGACTAAGCGCTGAGGCAGGAGGGGCCAGCGCGCATGCATTCACCTGCCCCGCCGCTGCTCTCCTGTGGGTGCACAGTGCTCAGGACTATGGCAGCAAGGCCAGGCAGTGTGGGCTGAGGGGCTGAGTGAGGCATGAGAGCAGGGCTCAATGCAGTGGGGAGCAGGCATGGGGAAAGCGATTCTGACGGCTCTAAAACTCCGGCCACGGGATGTGATCCTGACTCTCCTCAGAAGTACAGTGCTTTCGGTGAGAGAACGAAAGTCAGAGGAAAGCATGGGAAGCCAGGTGATGAAAGAGCCCCAACACTGCTTGAAGAGCTGGCTGGAGCTGCACCCCCCGCAGGGCCAAAGCCCTGGAAGGACTCGCTCTTCAGAGAGCCCTGCTCTCCTGAGGCCTGAGTATCTCAGATCAGAAACCAGTGACTGTAACAACCGCAGCTGCAGTACAGATGGCCGCATCGCCATAGGTCACAATCACATTTCCATCTCAGACCTCGGTGTAAGGCAGGCATAGGTCCTCGGAGGCAGTGGCCCCTTGGCCATGTCACCTAGCTCATGGCTCAGATCAAGTGGTCCCCAAGCCTCAGGTGTTCTGAAGATGGGTGGCCCTTGGGGGTACAGCTGAGTGTGCCCTTAGGAGATGGGTCTGCGGGGAGCAGCCATGAACGTGGCCAACAAGGCGCACCTGCTCACGGTACCTCTCCTCTCTCCACCTCCAGACCCACCTTGCTGTGGACAGCTCTCTGCCTGGTTCTTCCATCATGCCTTCCTGCCTTGGAGCCAGCCGACAGGAGCCAAGATAAAACTCCACTGTTCAAGGTGTGGGTGGTGGGTACTATGTCTTGGTGATCAAAAAGTGACTAAGTCAGCCTGACAACCAGGGGACCCAGTGGGTGCAGCAGGCATGAGGCTGCCCTGGCGTAATCCCATGCACGGACTCTGTCCTGGAGGCCTAAGTCGCCAGTGGTCAGGGGGCCCCCTGGGAGTACGTCCTTCCTACAGTCTGGGGCCATGGGGCTCTGGAACTTGAGGCTTCCTGGCTTCTCTCTAGGAGATAGCAGAGGGGTAGAAGATTCTAGATCTGGGAATTGAGCACTCTCTTATTTATTTGCCATCATAAACTCACACTCACACTCACATTCATGGTGCACTGGCAGCTCCATGGGGTCCCGGGCAGAGTGGTGGTGACTGGAGGGCCCCACAGGACATTCTGGGAAGGACCACCTCGCTCCATGGGCTCCTGTCTTACTTGTCCTTGACAACATCTCTGCTAGACCGGCCTCACAGTCCTGAGGTGCATGAAAGCTGCATGTGTCCTGGTGTTGGGGACGCTTCCTTCTGTGCAGGTCATGCTGACAGTGAACTCAAGGCCAGTGAATCTGTGAGCGTCAAACCCAGTGCTCTGAAACAGAAGTGCATTCAAACAGGACAAGCACAGGTGATGACGTGGGGAGCTGGGGGCAGGCTCAGTGCCCCAGGCACACGGCACCTGAGGTGGCCTGTTGCTGCCTTGGAGACCGCTGCGGCCCCCACGTGCACTATGCTGTGCATACTGTGTCTCCCCACCCTGAGACTTCTGCAACCTGCATCACCAAGTGACCCCCACAGGTGATGGGAGAACCAGCTGGAGGACTCAGCCTAGGGATGTAAGGCCACACTGGTCCCTCCATGGCCCTAGCTGCGTAGGGTTTGGTGGCATGAACTGTCGAGAGGCAGACTCTGCTTTGGGGTCTCTGAGGGCACTTGAGGACAGTCACCTTTACACCAGTGGACGGGGAAATAGGACCTGGACCCCCTTATAGTGGGAAGGCCCTGTCCAATCAGGCATGGCTGAGCCAGAACAAAGGGCTAAGTAGTAGAAAGTAGTAGAAGGACACTTTCCTTGCCAGAGCCTGTGAGAAAGGACACTGGCTGCCCTGGCTCTGCCCCTTCCCTGGTGTACATGTCTGAGCATGCACATATTCACATGTGCACCCACACACCACAAATGCATGCACAAGGTTCACTCTCACAACATGAAGAGCCACTCAGCTCCTCCTCAGGGCTGCCACTGAACTGTCTGTGGGCCTCCTTGGAACTTGGTGTCTGAGCCCACAGATCCTCACCAGCCTGATTTGATTCTAGCAGGACCTGGGCAACGGGGATGCCTCTTGAGTGGCCAAGGTAGGTGCTAGCACAGTGCTGAGCCGTGACTGGGATGTGGGGGCCACCCCTCTTCAGAAACAAGCATGACAGAGCTGCAAGGCCACAGTCCCAGAGCCACCCTGATGGTGTCCTGACTGTCTGCTCAGGTTTGAAACACAAGTTCCTGAGGCCCTGGGCTCACACTGCCTATCCCAGGGGAGCCACCTAGGCCAAGGTGGTGATGCAGTTGTCTCAGAGGTCAAAGCCATCACCACAGAGACTGGATTTAGGCCTGGCCAAGGAGGAAATCCTGCCAGGGCTGAGGTGGATGCGAATTACCGTACGAGAGGCAGCACCCTGAACCATGGGGATGGGCTGTCCTCTAGGAAGGCTAGGAGGATGGCCAGAGGAAGATACCAGAGGTGCCCAAGGAAAAAGCCACACAGTGCCTGGAACAGGCGGTTGGGAGAACAAGGCCATCAGGAGTGAGTCGAGGCCCTCAGGGAAGGCACTAGAACAGAGGAAGTGAAACCGCTGCTGCTGTGGGGAACAGAGTGAAGGGGGAAGGTCCCCAAAGGAGGCCCAACCTGAACACACTTCCCCACCATGGGGTCTCGCTGGGCTCCATCAGTACCTTTGTCCTCCAGGGCCTATCAGCCAGAGCCCCATACTATTTCCATGGGGGACCTGGGAGATCCTCCCCAGTGACAGACCTGACATTAGGATGGACAGACAGGCTGAGAGGCCATGGCACCCTCTGACCAAGCAATCTCACATCATGAAAGGGAAGGCCAAGGGAAGGTGTAATGGCCTGGTAGACACCACCCGGATGCTCTGCTCTTCCCAGATGCCTCCCTTTTCTTCAGTCTAGACTCGGCGGCCCCCACACACAAGTTCAGCTGGGGCAGAACTAAGGGATCTAACTGTCCTGGATGACCCCAAGGGCAGTGGGCCATGAGGATACATGCAAGTCTAGTCGCAGGGAGTGACACGGTCACCAACAACAGGGAAGTCACACTCTGGGACTCAGCTCCCAGGCTGACAAAAGAAGACCATAGCCAAGGGTGGCAGCCAGTTGTGACCCACTAAACCACTGAGGGTCAGGCCAGTGACTGCCTCCTGACTCACCCAACTCTGGCCAGCCTGCCTCACTGCACTGTATTCCCTCCCCATATTCCCTACCAGAAACCTGAACGTCTGCTAATTTTTAATGTGTGTGTTCTCCTGTAGTGATAGAATGCAACCTTCTACCAAGTAAGAAAAAGAATTTTCTACACAAATTGATAGTGCAGCACATAACAAGGGGAAGGCTTAATGCTCAAATATTGATATATCCTTATTTATTCACTAAAGTGAGTTCCTCAGCGTTATCTATTCAATGATGCTCTCAATTACTCCCACTTACGGTGAAGAGATTAAAGCTTCCCTGGATCTTCTCAGTACTTCAGACGTGTGTGTGTGTGCGTGTGTGGTAAATTCTCCCCATCAGGTCAGGGAAAGTCTTACTGTTTCATGTGGCTTTTACCAGGTGACAAAGCCATCACACACATGCTAAGGCTGGCTGTATCCATGAATGCTAACTTATGCCCTCTGGATGGAATATCTCAAAGTCGTGAGCTGTTGACAAAAGCTTTCAGGAGCAAATCGAGGCTGGTGGGCGTGCAGGACACACTCTGCTCCACAATGGAGCCGGCAAGGACTGCCGGTTCTGGAGCACACTGACTGCGGACAGCGCTGGCCTCACCGCGGAGCACATGGCACATGAGTGGGGCAGTTCCCTGGGGACCATGGAGCTGCCCAGGAGCCTGGCTCGCTGTGTTTCCACAATGGCTGAGTCCTGCAGCACAACCCCATCCAGGAAGGGGGAAACTCAAGACCCCACCGATCACTGAATTTGTAGTGCTTTTGCATTTGTGTTGGAAAGTTAAAGAAGCCTGAGTGAAGCATCTCAGCTTCCATACCCAGTGGAGCTTGCAGGTCTCCATCTTAGGCACACTTGCACTTCTGAGAGTTCTACCTCTGTGAAAGTGCAAGGGCACAGCGACACAGGTCCGTGCCCAAGGGTGTCCCTGGCAGTTACAGCACGTGACAGGAAATCCAGTGTCAAACCAACATAGTGAAACACCATCTATCCATGCTGCTTCTGCACTGCCCTTAGCCAAGCTCTGCGCGCAACAGCCGGAGCCCTCACCTGGCCAGGTGCAGCTGCCACCCCATCCCTCATGGGCTCTTCCACGCTGCGCAAGGCACCTGCTGACAACCAGCTGTGCCAGAGCCCCTAAGGCCCCACAGCACCACCAAAGGAGCAAACTTCACAGGGTGTGTTGACATTAATTGATCGATTTGCCCAGATGTAAATGGCTGGCTGCTAATTGAAATTACTTTTTCAAAATTTAACAGTCAGCAGGCAGAGCTTCACATAAGTGGAAATGTTTCCATTAGACTTGGTTTAAAAGATGCCGCTTCTGACTGCGGGGCCAAGTGTAAGACTATACTGTGTGGTTCAGCATGGGAACCAGAGCAGGGCGATGCTGGTGGGTCAGAGATGGCAGGCCCACCACCCCAAGTGCCATGCCCTTGCCCACCTTGCTCCTGGGTAGATGGCCCTTCCTTTTCCAGCACCTCCAGCTTGGAGCCTTGGTCCCTGTTTGGGTTCCCTGAAGAGAAGGTGCTGCACCCAGGGTGTCATGCAGGAGGAGAAGATGTCAGGGACCAGCCCACTGGGCTTCGTGCACAGGGACAGCTGTAAGCCAGCTTCCGGGATGATCAGTGTTCAAGTCACAGCCTGAGCCCAGCAGACACAGAGAGAACTCAGCCCTGCTGGGTCGGACATCAGCTCTGGCCGTGGGACCTCTGAGGCCAGCCTGCATTGCACTCCAGTTGTCGACTTGGCTGGCAACCAGCAGCATGTGGGCTGCCATGCCTGTGTCCCTGAGCCAGCTGCCAGCTCGCATGTCCTCTGTGCCAATGGAGTGCTGACCGTACAGTGGAAACAATAGGCCGGAGAAGGATGAGGCAAAGCCCAGTGGCACACAGAGGTGGTTACTATCGATCCCAGTGCTGGAGTGAGGCAGCATGGGCTCCTACATCCCCCACCAAACCCCACGAAAATGCTCCATCACTTGTCAAGACTGGACCAACGGCACTGAATGTTCCAAACCATGTTTTATAAAAGAGGCTTGCCTTCAAGTTATCCCTCTGGACGCCAAGCAATTCTGCCCTAGTGGTTGGTGATCGCCCACTAGATGACTCACATGGATGGAGTGGGATTCCCACCCCAAACACACCCAGCCTGTGCAGCAGGCTGCTCCAGGTCCTACTCAGAAAAACCAGTTGGTGGGCTGGCAGCTGCCCTGGAATGTGAATGGCATACATCCGGAGTTAATCTGAAGCTGGAGGCTATGCTGCTCCCCAGAGGGCCCAGCACCTCAGGGAGACCAGCCCGGTGCACAGGGCAGGGCACTGGGCTGGGCACTGAGAGCCAGCAGGAGGTCTGCAGCACCTTTCCTGCACTGCAGGAACCCTGGGAAGCCGTGTGAGGTCCCCAGAGGTCAGTGAACCTCACTGGGGAGATTACCCTATGGCTCAGCCCCATCTCCGAGGTCTGAGGTCAGGGATGAGAAGTGGGGACTGAGTCCAAGGAGGAGCTTTATGGCGCATACACACGTGTGGGTGCAGGCATGCACATGTATGCACATAACATGTGCATGTCCAAGAATGGATTTGCATGGGTGGGCACAGTAAAGCAAGTCTACTTGCAAAAGAACCAGAGATAAATAGCAGGCACACCCCATGCAGCTGGTGTGCAGTGAGCTGCGGAGCACAAAGCTGGGCACACGTGGACCTGCTGTGGGCTCGCAGGTGGTGGCTTCCTTTGAGAAAGCTGTCTTGTGAGCAGTGCCCCTGTGCATGTGTTCCCAACTGCAGAACCCACCTATGGACAGAGGCTATTGGGACTCTGTGTTCAGGTCACCTGGCACCTGCTCCGTGGTCTTCAGGAGTTTTGTGCTCTGGGAGGAACCTGCTGATGCCACCCCCACTCACACTCCAGGCCCTCAGCCTACATGCCTGTCCTCATGGCCTCTCAGGGTCCCTCACCCTGAGGTCCACCTGTGCACACATGTTCTGCCATCTCACAGGTTCTACACTGCTGAAGCAGTGTCACGGTCTACACCACAATCCCCAGGGACGACTCTGTCCCAGTGTGAGTCCTCAGCCCGCTGGGCTCACCGTAGGCCTCTGTGCTGGTCAGTGCCTCCGCCATGCCTTATGCTTGCAGCCACGCAAGCCTCTGTTCACTGATTTCACCACTGCTGCCTATCTCCTAGGCCTCTAGGTAATGCAGTCATCCCTGCTTCCCAAGTATTTATCTGAGTCCAGCAGTCCCTAAGCTGACAAGTAAATGCCATGCATACTCAGTGCACAGCTGACATTTGAGATGTGCACAGCTCCCAAATCCCCTTCTGTAAGCACACTGGACCCTGCTCGCCAGCGCCCACCACAAACAGCATGTGGCTGTCACCCACACTGTGGGGTGTGCTACAGTGCTCCCCAGAAGCTGTGCAACCCAGGAACACCCCCACCTCCCTATGTCCAGGCCACAGAACCGTGCTTTCCTCTGAGCTGATGGCTGGACTCCACTGAGGAGGGAGGGCTCTGTGCCTGGTCTCTCCTGGCATGAAAGCACCCAGTTTGTGCACATGCCACAGATGTCAGTCTCCCCACTAAAGCAAGGAGCAGGACTGCGCGGTGAAGCCAAGCTGCACAGCCCTTTCTCATTCACCCACATGGAGACTTGGACACCAGGCTTCTGCTTACGTAGGGGCCACAGCATGCCTGGCACTGGAGCCAGGACACAGCCAGAGTCATCAGCACCAGGAGCCCTTGGCACAGCCCCCATGGTGCCAGGAGCCACAGGCAGGAGCCTACAGGATGGGACTTCTGGATCTCAGCCAAATGAGAGGAAGGCAGGTACCTGATCTGCTGGCCCTTGTGGACTACCCAAGTGGTATCACAGGGACAGAGAGCATACAGGCCAGAGATATACAAGGCACACGAGTGAGGATGTCACAGAATCCCTAAGCATTAACAGCTACTGGAGCCATGGCTGGGGCAGAGAGCTGGGAGGGAGGCCAAGAAAGTCGGGGCCTGCTCAGCTGCTGAGGCCCTGAGGAGGCAGAGGTTGGTGGCATGGGCTCCCTGGGCTGTGGGTCCAGCCTTAGCCTCTGTCACCACCCACAGCTTCACCTGCCCCAAGGGGAGATATGATCTCCAGCTACCCCTAACCTCGCAAGCACCCCAGCACCCTGGCCTTGCTGGGGCCCTTGCTTTTGGGTCCGACACATGGAGTCCTGTGGGCCCAGCAATGTAGGATCAGTCCGCACAGCTGGAGATGCTCACACAGAAGAATTGGCGGTGGTGACGCACAGGGCAAGTGCTTTATCTATATCTGGAGTTGTATTTTTAACTTGTTGGAGTGACAAGTTAGTGGTTCCTAAGACAGTCACCTCCTGTGGGTGAGGGGATGCACACCCCTACTGGTGCTGCTGTGCGCAAGGGGTCGCTTCTCCAGATGCTGCTGTCTCAGGCGCTCTGCTGACGATGGAGCCTGCAGTCCCCACGTATTTAATTCCCTAGAGGCACGCATTGGTGAGTCACTGGGCCCACCAGGCACCCCTTGAAACTTCTGGAGGAAAAGCAGCCCCTCCACCTGCAGAACTGTTATTATCATGCCACATGCTTATTTTTACGTGAAGGCAGCAGCATAGCAGAGCTATTCTGGTAGCACAGGGTCAGCTCTGGAATGGGGACACAGGCTACTCAGGATGTCCCACATACAGATTGTATGCATGGTGCGGTGTGATGGTGCGCAGTGTGACAGGAGGCTTGTGGCACCAGAGTACCCTGGGTACCCCACAGTGGTGCAAAGAGAGAGCTGAGAACTGTGCTCCCCAGTTCCACTTGCTGTGGCTGGTTACAGACTGCAGAACCTGAGGTAGCTGGAGCAGGAGATGCACCTTCCGTTAGTCCGAGGTGACCGCCTGTTGGCGATGCCAGCATCCCTGTGGGATGTCTTGGCAGTAATCCTGAGCTGCCCACTGCCAGAGCCAACCCATGCTCTGGCAAGGCGAGTCAGAACACCAGTGCCCCAGCAGCAGGGTCTGCCTGGAGAAGACACATCCCTGCGTCCTACTGGCCCCTGGGAAGGTGGTCTCCACCAGCCTCTGGCCCCTCTGTGCAGCCCAGCAGGCACTGAAGGAGAGCTTCACACAGAACAGGCAATAGCTCTGGTGCACTCCCACATGAAGGCACGTTTCTCACAAACCCTAGCCCTAGTGCCCCTGCTATGCTCTCACCCCACTTCGACACTCAGCCTGCCATTCGGCCACTTTCTGCGGCAGCGCTGCAGTCTCCTTTCTGGGGCTCTTCGGCTGTGCTGCCCTGCCAGCCTCAGTGCCTTGGTCTTTCCATCAACTGTGCATCTCCACACGTGCCATGAGCCACCCGTGCCTCCCAACTTGTGCTGGGTGTTCTCATGAGCGAGAACAAACACCTTGTTAGATACAGACCACTGACCAGCAACCAGGGGACAGGACAGGGCTGAAGCAGGACATAGGGACAACTGACTAGAGAAGCTCCAATGCCCGGGCCTGTTATGCCACGGAATGTTCTTTCCAGCTGTGACAGAGCCTACAGAAACCCTTTCATCTGTCAAACATCATCCTTCACGTAGACAAGGTGTGACTAAAAACAGTGTTCAAAGTTAACGTCACTTTTTCATTTGTGTATTTAGTATAGGGTCTCACTGCAGATTAGACTGGTGGTGGTCCTCCTGTGTGCAGTGCAGCCTCCCCAGCGCTGGGATTACAGGCATGCGCCACCACACCTGGACTCTGACTGAGGCTCAGTGTCCCCTGGGGTAGATCAAACCATGGTCCCTGTACTTGCCAAAGTGGCGCTTAGTCTACTGAACTATCTCACCGACCCTTTCAAATTAATTAAAAAATTACTGCTGTAAATGACATTGCCCAGCCCTGGTGCCCCCCCACCTCAGACACCCTCAGCCTGTTGTTCTGCCACTTCCTGCCATAGCGCTGCAGTCTCCTTTCCTGGGGGTCCTCGGCTGTGCTGCCTTGCCTGCCTCCGTGTCTTCAGTGGGTTGAAAACATTGCCCTTGGATGGCCATTTTGACTTTGGGAAGAACCAGGAGTTGTCTGGTGCCAGGTATGGGGAGTGGGCAGGTGAGGAGGAGGGTTACACCTTTGGGAGCCTGCCTCTCCTGCTCCCTGGGGAGCGGGGTCCTTAGGCACTGGGCAGCAGCAGTCACTGGGTTTGTGGTCATGCCCAACAAAAAGTACAGTTTGCAGAACTCAGAGCATCTAGGGAAGACACAGCTCCCCACACTGTCACAGAGACACAGGTGCTAGACACAGCCCGACTGCTGAGACAGGGAGGGTTATTCAGGTATAGCTCCTACAGGGCCACCCAGGAAGGTGCATCCTGGAGCTATGCTCCCAAGTGCTGCCATCCCTGCATCAGCCTGGACTCCACAGCACTCACACACCTGTGAGATGCCGGCCTCACCTGGGGCCATGTGCAAGAGCTGGAGCTGCTGCTGGGGTCTGCAGGAACAGACCACTTCATTTCTAGGGGACAATGCTGCACCACCCTGTCCTCCCTGGTGGCCCTGTCTCCTGCACCACCCTTAAGCTACCTGCTCTCCCACGGCTACCGGTCACCCCAGGGAACAGGGGTCTTGTGCATTGGACACAAGGTTGACACAGCTGCTGCTGCCTGGGGCCAAATTCACACTCACTTCCCTAAAGACCAAACCAGGCAACATGGGAGCCAGGCCTGACTTGTGGTGACACAGGTGATCCCAGTTGGTCACAGTAGGCAGAAATCCCAAACCTGCCAGTGGCTGGCCCATGGGGAAGCCCACGGGGAAGCCCACAGGGCCCAGGCTGGCGTGGCACCATGGGGCCTGTGCTCTGAAGCTAATGTCTCTTTGCGCTCAAGTTTCCAGTCAGTTCAAACATAAATCTGACTCCACAAGGAAGTCTGAGGTCACCATTATTTGGAGAAAAGGAAGAAGCTCTGGTGACTACAATGCATTATCTGCTTTAATTTATTCAACTTCACAGAACTGAGAGGAGCATGATGTGACATGAACCCTTGGCGAGTGTTTCTCTGCTCAAATAAAAACAAATGAAACTGTTCTCATGTTAAGGGGCTGGTGTAAAATATCAGCTACTTTAATTGTGTTTATTCAAACAAGAATACTTTTCATATCTAGTGCAATGCTTTCATTTTCCAACACTAGTCTCTGGCTTTTCATCACTGTGTGCTCCTGCTGTCGTATATGTTGAAAGTGTTTCAATCTCTTCTTGCAGATCATCGGCTGCAAGTTTAGGGATATGCTATGAGTTCTAAAGTATAGCTGCTGTTGGACTGGGGAGATAGTGTGGCAGTCTAAGTGCCTGCCTGGCAAGTGCAAGAACCCAGGCTTAGTCCCTGGTACTGCATGACATGGTGGCCTTGGAACACCAGGTATGCCACATCGGCCACTGAAACCAGGCATGGTGGTGCATACCTGTAATCCCAGCACTGCGGAGGCTGAGATAGGAGGATCACTATGAGTTTGAGCTGTGTACTGAAACCCTGTATGAGATAGATAGATAAATAAATAAATGATAAAATAATTGAAATACAGCTTCTGTTTAGTTTAAAAAAAAAAAAAAAACCTCCATACTCATGATGGTGAGTGTATTAATTGAGCACCTGATATTCCGGTATTATTTAACATGTTTTAGTAAGTACCCATTTTACTTTAAGGTAAAAATATAAAGTGGCGATTTTTTCTGGGAAAACATTCTGAGTTGAACTTTCTGGCAGTGATAAACACCATTCAGGCACACCTCACTCATGTGGCTATGTCTCTCCTTGTCACTTATGTGTTTTAATTTCATTTTGCAAAGCAAAATTACGCAAAGTGAACATAGGTTTTGAGTTATAAGCTAGAAATGACCATATACACCCTTTAGAAACTGCTCTTTTGTTTACTGTATGACTTCTTAAAATTGCCAATATTAATTGGCAGTGAGTGTGAAAGCTGCTCAGAGCCACGCATACAAGCAAGTCTTTGCTTGAAATAGACCTGATTTCAACCATAACCTTGATTTTCCTTTCTGATGCAGGACTTGATGCGTGATGCTTCCTCCTTGATCATGAGGGCCTTCCTGTCTGGGGCCTGTTCCTGGCCGGCATGGTGCGGCATTTTCTTGCCCTGACCTCACAGGTAGCACACACAGGCAGCCTCCAGCACACGTCTGAGTGGCATGTGCCACACCCATGCCTGTCTCCCTAAGGGACAGGTGCTGCTTCAGCCCAGCAGCTGACCATGCGCTGGCTCCCTGCTCCTGCGTCTGCCATGGGAGCCTGCTGACTGCAAAGGGAACTGCTGTCTGGTGCTAATTGGATGTTGCCTGTTCTTCGTTTACTTCTCTAAAGGGCGCTCCCTAGCAGTGTCTAGTTCCCGGGCTCTCTCACCTGGGGTAGCAGCCTGCACTGGGCACGCCCTTCCCACCTCCTCCCTGTGTCTCTATAGAGACCCCTTGTTGCATTTGCATTAGTATTCTTAAGCTTTAGTTGGTGTTTGCAGCATGTAATGGTTACGCTCGTTGTGAGCAGCAGGTAAGCGGATATGACCCCATCTCAATTGTTTTAGCACACACCCTTGGTTATGATACCTGCCTCTTGCAATAACCTGTATGATCATCAACAGGTGGATGACTACAAAAATGTGAGGTCTATACAAAGTGGGGTACTACTCAGTTCTACAGGAGGATAAATGAGCCATGTGTCAGAAAATGGATGCATTTTGAAAACATAATGCTAAGTGAGATAAACATTACACAGGACACATGGACTGAGAAACCCAAAGCACAAATAAAGAGCAAAACAGAAGACTGGTAAAAGGAATCAGGGAGTTAAGTCTACTGAACATGGTATTCTCCAAGGCAGCTCCAGGTTGCAGCACTCCTAGCTCAGTGAGTATTTATAGCTACACTGCCAGGCACCGTGGAGGGTCAGCGGCCTGGAATGTGGCTCCAGAGTGGCCCTCCCAACCTCAGGAAGCCAGAAGCCAGCATCCACTGGTGGCAGCCATGCTGAGAGTGTACTGCAGCCAGGATGCAGGTTGAGTTTGCTCCACACTTCCCACGGTGCCACAAGGCCATGCAGCTATGAAGTCTTGCTGTCCTGGCCAGGCACGGAGCTGACTTGGGCTGCAGCCCTCATTGCTGTGTGCTGGGTCTGACTACAAGGGAGGCCTCTGCAGCTTCCACGAAGTGAGCCCACAGCACAGCGCAGAGCTGCACATGGCAACACGCAGCCTTCTCACTTCTCTATGGAGAAAGGGTGTTCTAATTCATAAGTAGTTTTAACATGATCTTCTTGGCTGGGGGCATCCACTGAGAGCCTCTGTGGACCCCTATGGAGATCACAGAGCCCAGTCTGACAGGTGCACATGGCTACCTGGGGGCTCTGGCTGGCAATAGCACAGGGTTCTCCTGGAACAGAATCACCACAGGGCCAGGTCTGCACACAGCATGCCTGCTGGCCAGGACCACATGCTCATGGGTGGCCTCATGTCCTGGTACCTGAACAGCAGATGTCTACAGAGGGGAAACCACTTAAGACAGTATCTCATGGGCTGGGACCTCCCACTTCCACCCAGGGATAATGGCTTTATACCAACTGGCCAGATAAGCCCTCCGTCATAATCACACGGCAAGGCATGGCTCCACGGTAGGCTGTGGGGGTGGGCTACTCATGACGGCCTGATCACATGGTGCTGGGTTGCCCCTCACAGGGAGGACCCCAAGCTGTGCTCCTGTGACCCTTGCTCCACACTCAGGGCCACACACTCCAGCTCCCTGTTCAGGGCTAGCCTGGACCTCTCAGCCTTCCTGCTGTGAAGGTGCTGGTTGCAAAGTGTGTGATGCAGCCCTAGGGCCACAGCTGCTGAGTGACTCATGCTCCCAAATCTGCTCTGGCTTTCTCTTTTCTTTTCTTTTTTTTTTTTTTTTTTTTGGCGGGGGGAGATGAGTTGGATGGATTTTGCACATGTTTATTTCTTTTTCCTTTCAAGACTCACAAGCTACTTAAATACCACCGCCATGATTTGCTCGCCAACTTATCTTTACTGGTCATTTTTCATTGTATGTGAATTTCATTTACTTAGGAAACTTCCTTTTGATTGAAAACAACTGCAGGTGTCACGAGGCCGCTCTGCATGCAGTGCGCAGGGACTGAACTGCAGGCGTCACGAGGCCGCTCTGCGTGCAGTGAGCAGGGACTGAATTGCAGGCGTCACGAGGCCGCTCTGCGTGCAGTGAGCAGGGACTGAATTGCAGGCGTCACGAGGCCGCTCTGCATGCAGTGCGCAGGGACTGAACTGCAGGCGTCACGAGGCCGCTCTGCGTGCAGTGAGCAGGGACTGAACTGCAGGCGTCACGCGGCCGCTCTGCATGCAGTGCGCAGGGACTGAACTGCAGGCGTCACGAGGCCGCTCTGCATGCAGTGCGCAGGGACTGAACTGCAGGCGTCACGAGGCCGCTCTGCATGCAGTGCGCAGGGACTGAGCTGGGCAGCTTTTAACCTCAGGACTGAATGGCTGCATGGTGTTGGTGGGGAATCAGGTGTCTTCTGAAAGGGTGGATCATCCAGGAAATAAGGCCAAATAGCCAGAGAGACAGCACTTGTGACACCTGCCCTTCTGCAGAGGAAGGAGGAGGTCTTGTCCTCTCTAGGCACCAGGTGTCACCAACCCCTGGGTGACACAGGCGAGGACTGGAGAGCACAGACACTGCCCCTTTAGGCCACCTGTCTATATTCAGGCAGGCAGTGGCAGTAGCAGATGGCCCCTCAGCCTGACCCAGGACTACACTGCGGGCACCAGGAGTGGGGTGTCCCCACAGCAGCCTACTGCAGGGACCCTGCTGCACAGCCCTGTGACTGTACCCTGGGGAGACCAGAAGCAAGATGTGCTTATGGCACAAGCCCTGGTGATGGTGCCATGGGGGACTTAGGGGCATGAGAGGGACTGGGGATGTTCAGAGTGAAAAGAAAAAAGTCCAAGACTAAAGACACGGAAGAAGCAGGACAGGCAGACCCCGAGTAGTGGCGGAGGTAAGGGACCTTCTCCCAGGACCCCCAGGCCACAGCAGGCTGGTGATGACCCAAGGCTTTCATGTGGGTGAACCTAATTTCTCCTAAAGAACTAGAAGGAAACCCAACACACAGCAACTTCATCATGGTTAAAATTGCACCTGCTCAAATGTTACTACTTTAAAAGTATTGGAAAGGTTAAATCTTCCTGAAAAAAAATAGTGTTTTTAAAATTTATGTGGGAAAATCAGGATTTTGAGAAGTGATAGCCACAAAAAAAAAAAAAAAAAAAAAAAACCCAAGTCCCAGAAGCCATGGCCACAAAACTATAGTTACAAAACATCTAAAGAACAAGCCTTTGTAATAATGTTTGTAAGATTTGCAAAGCAAGCCACTGAACCAGAGTGTTGTTCTGACCAATAAGACGCAAAAGGAAGAGCAGAATAGCACTGCTTGCCAGCCATGCCCAGCGCTGGCTCAGGCCCTAGCCAGGTGCCCCGCCTGCGCTCTTGGGGAGTCAGGCGTCAAGAATCTCTGGCACAAGCAGGCTCAAGCACGTGTGATGTGCAGGAATGGATAGATTCAGTCTGTGCTTACCAAGCAGGATCAGCACACTCGGGAGACAGCTCAGGCCTCGGCCTGGTACCCTAAGCACCTGCATTGGAATGTGCCCAGTCCCCAGGCTTGAGGTCAGATGTCAGCAGGGTCATTCCTAAGATGGAGGCAATGCCAGTGCCCAGGGGAGATGGCATCCCATGCTCCAGCCCTCCGCAGGTGCCAGCCTTCTTGCAGAGAGAGCTGACCATAGCCAGCCCTGGTTTCCAGGCTGTGCAGTCCATCTCGTCCTTGCACCTGCAGTGCACTGTATTTTCTGGGACTACAGCTGAGATGGAGAGCACAGTGCCCTCCCGCACATTTCCAGTGAGGTACACAGGTCCCATCTTGCCACCTCCTGCACCAGAGGGGTGGGCATGAACCCCAGTGGGAAGTGAGCATGAAGACTTATCTGGCCCAGCATGCAGGGGGCCAGACTTGCAAGCTGAGGCCCCCCCCCCAGCATCCAGGCGGGGACAGAAGGCGCTCTTGTCCACACTGCCAGCTCAGCCTGGCATGACACGGTTAGTGGCTAGATCGTGTCTGGGCTGTGCACAGGGCTGACCTGTGGTCTATAGGAGCCCTGTGATTTAGCTGCGTGGCTCGGAGGAACCTGCCAACACAGAAATTATCTTCATGTGTCCCCTTCTTGATCACCTCACTGAAAAGAGGGAGATGTCTTGGAACCAACAGACCAAAATGCTGAGTACTTGAGCCCTAAGAGGGCTCCTATGAGCCCTGAGGCTGCTGGCGTTCAGAACCGTGCAGCATGGGATGGCCAGGGTGGAATCTAGCCACAGTCCAACCTCATAGCAAGTGGCCCAACCCAGCTGGGGCTGCTTGGAAGTAGGCAGGCGGGCAGGATAGGGGAACCAGGACCTGGCCATGGCCTGCCTACCCTAAATGCAGTGCTGGGCTGCAGCCTGCCCTCCACTCCCCAGACAGCTCCCTATGAGCTTAGGTTGGCAATAGCCTCTGCCATGTTCACTGTCCTGTACCCACAGCTTACCAGTCCCTGGTGTTGTTGGCCACCACAAAGTATGAGCTTACCTATCTGCCATCCACAGCAACTCTACCCACTGCCAACCCAACTTGGCACAATGAGACAATACTTGGGGTTATCAGGGCTGCTAGGAAGCAGCGCTAAGCACCCAAACCCTAGGCAGCACAGCAGGCGACTCTGGGGACAACTGCCAGCAGCCACAGCTCAGGGGCAGCTGGTGCTGAGGACCAGAGCACCCACGCCTTAGAACCAAAGGGTGGGCAGTTCTCCCCAGCCATGCCACATGTCATAGTCACCCCCACATGTGACGTGTGTGTCATCCCATCCAGTCAATGCTGTGATACAGTCACCCCAGGATGTCTAGCATCCATACATCCACCCCACTAGTCATCCAAACCCACACTGAGTGGGGCCCCACATGAGCCCCCAGTCATCCAAGGCAAGTGGCCCAGTCCAGATCCTGGAGCCCAGCCCAGAACAGACAGGGCCATAGCCATCTCTCAGGGGCCTACCATCATGAAGGACGACTTGCCTCTGCTGCCTGTGCTCTGTGTCCCCAAGCTGCTACCTGTGGGCTTGGATCGCCCACAGACTGGAGCCATAGAGCAAGTCTCTGCAGCCAAGTCTTGGCTGAGGCATGTGCCCACCGGGTTTAGGTTCTGAGCAGGAAATGGCAGTTAGGTTACCAGGGTATGATGTCACTGGCACTCTGATATAGACCACTTTGTCATCTGTCTCGCAGCCTTTGTACCTGAGCACAGGAGTGAATCCTGCCTTTCCTCCTCTACGTGCAGATGGGCTGGCCACCTTTGGTGAAAGCAGCTCCTGCCTGTATCTCCCCATCCCTGTCAACAGTGTGTGCTGCTTCAGCCATTGCTGGGTCGCATCTGCCTGAGGCAGCGTCCAGGCTGAGCCTCACCACACGGGTGCTGAAGAAGCCACACCAGGTTTGCTGAGGGAACAGTAAGTCTCTGGATGCCCAGCTCCGCCTGGGAAGTTGCCGGCTCTGAAGGGGCCCCAGGCTAGGGCACTTGTCTCCAGGACCCAGCAATGGCAGGTCTGGGACAGCAGATGCATCAGCACAGGGCGGACAGGCTCTCTATGTGGCACTGGCAAGAGAGCCTGGCTCCCGGCTTCCCTCATACCAAGGCCACTTACAGATCCCCAGGCTCCAAGCTTCCGGTGCTGCTACTGACAGAATCTGCCAGGAGCAAGCTGAGTGCCCAGGCAAGGCTGGCTCTTCCTGAGGGTGCAGAGCCCTCCTCCCAGCCTGCCCTCTTACCGCCCCAGCCAAGGGCCCTGCCCAGGCAGAGACACCTAGCTTGTGTCCTTACAAATTAGGGTCAAGTTGTATCCTCAAGGGCTCTGCTTGGCGGGAGACACAGAGGTGCTCAAGAACTGCTGTGATATAAACGGTCCACAAATGTATGCCCTGCTTCATGTATTACTGTGGATAGTTTAGCAACAATGCCATAAAGCTAAACCCGCTACAGTAGTCCAAGAATAACATCCTTTCCCTTCTTTAAATATCTCCAGGGACAAACTGCATATAAATAAATGCATTAAAATACCACACAATTACAGAATACATTCACCAAGGGGTTTGGCTGGCTATTTTCACTATGGCTCTGAGAAAAAAAAAATTCTTAACTGAAAAACTAGAGCACTGTGGGTTCTTACTTAGCAGGTGACAGGTTTATGCAACACACAGAACCGAGTAAGACCTCAGACCTAAGGACTCAGCTGCATGCTCCTAGGTTCTGTGCCCCAACCTCTGCACCACGCTGACCTCTCCACTCTCCACAGTGTATCCACCTGAGTGTGCACAGTGCTGTCACCTTGGGGCTGCATCCCTCATGGGACGAAGCTGCCACACAACAGGACACAGCCAAAACAGGACTGTTTCGACAGGAATCACATTCTGCAGCACACCTGGAAAGGTCAGGAAAGATTTGCTTTCTTGGACAAGAAATAGCCAAGGTCACAGAAAATACTCCAAAGCAGAAAGTCAGGTGGTAAATCCAGCTCCATCCTGCCCCAGTGCAGGGTTAGCAATCCTGACCAACCTAGAAACCAAGGGAGAAGGAGCAGGGCCTGTGCAGGGGGCAGGTGGGGCTCGGTGATTTGTGCGGTGGGTGGGTGGGGCTTGGTGATGTGTGCAGGGGGTGGGTGGGCCTTGAGGATGTGTGCAGGGGGTGCGTGGAGCTTGAGGATGTGTGGGGGGGTGGGGTTTGAGGATGTGTGCAAGGCAAGGGGTGGGCGGGGTTCAGTGATTTGTGCTTTGGCTGGGTGGGGCTATGATGTGTGCAGGGAGTGGGTGGGGCTTGAGGATGGGTCTCAGCTGAGGGCTAAGTGTGGTATCCTAAGTAGGGTAGGGAGACAGAAACATGAGAACCTGGGACTGGTCAGGTCACTGGCCTTGACAGAGCTCCGCCAAGGGTCTGCACCAGGCTCTGATGTCACTGTCCCTGGACTGAGGGCTGCTGCTACCCAGCTATGGCTATAGATGGTGCACATCCAGGAGTAGCAGTGGTCTGCAGACCAGGTCTAGGCTGGATGCTGGGTGGCTCACAACAGTCAACCAACAAGCACAGGGCCGGCCCACTTTATTGCTTCTGGAGGTGAAGGGGCAACCCAAGAATTCCTCACGGTGTGGCTGAGTTCCGGTAGCCACACACCCCTGGCTGCCAACGTGTGAAGGATGGCATGGGGCTGATGCAGCCTGAGTCTCCAGCTCCCAATTGTGAGGATTTGTGGATTAAAGCAGGAATTTCATTTCTCTTGCAGAAACCGAGATACAAAAGTTAAGTACACTACACACATGCAGGCATGTGAGCTGTGCAGCTATTCTATGTCTCACTGAAAACCCTAGCAACTGAAATGTGCATGTGGTATGAGCTAGATGACGATGGCAGACGGGTCTGTGGTCAGGCCACCCTTGGGGGTCTGAGCTATCTTTGGATCCCACATACCAGTTCCGAAGCAAACATTCCTAGAAGTACCTCACCATTCCTGGCACCTTCCCCACACTGCTTAATTATACCCATTTCCAAAAAGGAGAAGGACAAGAGTTATGGGAGACACATATGGTAATAAACTGATTACGACATGGGACAAGGTCCAAACTAACCCAGGTCCTGGAATTTGTAGTAGTTTCAATGGAACTTAGGGTTCTCAAGTTTCCCACATTATGGTTTGGGCCTAGTTGTCTCCCCAAAGCCTCATGCAGTCACCAGGGCAGGCTTCTGGAGTTAGTGACTAATGCATGATCTAACACTGGGATTACAGTGTGAGCGTGGCACCTGCCCTGGGGCAGAGAGGCCTGCTAGCTGCCACAGCTGCTGCTCCTTCAATTTGCTCTTGCTGTTTTGCTCTTTCTGCCACCACGAACTGCTGCCCTCTGCCACGTGCCACTCTGCTTTGGAGCCAGCTGAGTGTGGAATGAAGCCTCCAGTAACTGTGAGGTACACAAACCTTTCCTTCCTTCATTCTGGGTGCTGGGCCTTCTGTCTTGGCAATGAGAGGAAAGGAACTGAGACACCACACGTGCTCGGCCAGAGGCCTTCTCAGTGGTGGGCTTCTGTAATTCAGAGTCAAGCAGCAGTGGTTCCTCCTTGTGCTAGGGCAGGTGGCCTCGCCTCTCAGGAATGACCAGCTGTGCACTCAGCTTCCCATAAGCACAGACAAGGACACGACATTCAGAGAAGGTTCCGTACCTTTGAACAGGGTCAGTCCACGCAAGCTCCCTTTGATTTTGGTCAGCTTCAGTTCCATGGGGCTGGCCCGACCTTCTTTCTACACATGTCCTTTGGGGAATGGGAAGGAAGGGTCCCACTAAAGTGATCCCTAAAGTGACCAATGCACAAGAAAATAAGTGGCACAGTGGTTGGTTGGATAATCAGGAGCAGAAGCTCTAAGGGACTTGTGGGACCCTGATGCAAGGTGTCTGCATGGCTCTACATCCACAGTCTCCCCCGTGGCCTGGCAGGGAGGAGAAAGCACAACCCAGGGCTGGGGGACCAAGCAGTGTGCTGGACAGTCTGCGACTGTCACTGCCCAAGTCACCGGAAGGGGCAACCTCTACCTTAGACAGTCGCTTGTGCACACCCCAGGAATGCACAAGTGCGACTAAATTAACAATTCAAAATTATTCAAGGTACAAAGTAAGACTAATGGTAAGTCGGGTACAGGGAAAATTAGCATTCCCAGGTATCAGAAAATTAAACACTTTACTGCTTACTACACTTTAAGGAAGATAATAAATTACACAGATGGACCCAGGCACACACAGATGTGCAGGTGCACATGCACCATACAAACAGGCGTATAGACACATGCATGCACATAGATGCACAGATGCACACAAAGGTATGCAAATACACAGACTTACACATGCACACGTGTGCATGGGTATATGTGTGTTCAGAATTATACATGTGTGCACACACACAGACGCACACGAGATGTGCATACACACAGAGACATACACGCACATGTAACTTTACATGTGTCGGCATGTACATGCATAGAGATATACACAGATGTGCACACACACAGATGCAGCCACATGTCTGCACACATGCACATGCGCACACAGAAGTGTCCCGCAGAGTGAGGGGTCTGTTTCTCATCTCGGTGTAATGCACCATGATGATGCCGATTTTTACACTGCCTCTTTTTAACAAATATTCAAGAACTCAGGCACTGGCCACCAAGAAACTGTGCAGTTCATTTGGCAACTGGACCCTCGCACTGTCCAAGCTGACTGCCCTGGGGAAGGGGCGGAAGCCACGTGGGTGCCACTCTGCACAGCGAGCTTGGGCAGCAACCCCTCTTAGGGCCCCTGCCTATGTAGTTCAGATGTTCAGGTCAGGGTGTGTCCATGAAGCCCACAAGAAGATATTGCACTGGGCCCCTGCTGGGGATGTATGCCCCCAGAAGGGTTTAAAGAGCCCTGGAACCCGACTGCACAGCACGGACTGGCTGGCATCCCATGTGCTGCCCCTGCTATTTCTGAAGTACCTCCCCTTAATTCCAGACTGTCATAAACACTCTTGCCAAGGAGGAAGCACAAGTGAAAAGAGCTCAGGACAGAACCACGTGTGGCCCAGCTGGCTGGAGACTGGTGTGAAATGTACATCAAGGTGGGATGGCCCGGGCAAGGAAGGGGAGCCCAGACAGCGCAGGAGCAGCCCCTCCTTGGCCACTGACAGTGCTCTGCAGCTTGACCCGCAGCTCTGAACCAACCCCTTCTCTTTGAGAGGACTGCTGCCACTGTCCTGCTCACCCTCTGCCACTGCAAGCACCCAGAAAGTGCCCTCTGCTGTGGCACCTGGGATGCCTTCCTGGCCATGTGCTCCACACAGGGGAGCCTCTTTCTGTAAATCTCAAGTCCCAGAAAGACTCAGGGTATCTGAAGGCTATCATGTACACAACACTGTGTACACAAGCTCCCTCAGAGGCTGCGGTGGACCTGGGCTGTGTGCAGAGGGGACAGGTGAGGAGATGGAGGGGTCAGAGCAGCATGGAGACTGAAGCTGCAGGAGCAGTCACCTGGGAGCCAGGCACAGGCAACCTGGCCTCCAGGGGCACCTGCTCATAGTCACACAGGTGCTGTCCCATGGCTATGTGTGGCACACCAGCAATGGCCCTGTCCTACAGAGCACCCAGCCAAGCAAGCTGCTACCCTCTCCAGAGCACTCTGCCTGCCTGGTGCATCACCTAGTACAAGGTGGAATCTGCTGCTCCTGGTAGGACCTGGTGGAAGCCTTGAGGGACTTGGCCAGCACTGAGAGTCTGGGGCACCAGGGGCAGTGCTAAGGCAATAGAGTGGAGCCCATCATAGTCCTGCTCAGTGGGGCGATGGAGGGAGAGGAGTGGGGAGAGGTGGGGCAAGGGGGAGAGAGGAGGAGGGGCAGAGAGGAGGGGTGAAGGTGAAGATGTGGGAGGCAGGATGGGAGAAAAGGAGGGGAGGAGCGGGAGGAGGGGGAGGAGGGGGAGAGGCGGAGTGAGAGCCTTCAGGGACAGAGCTCCGGAATTCCTGGACCAGAGTGTCACAGGTGACGAAAGAAGGCTCTCCATGAGATGACTCAGCGCAGCAGAGGTCCTGTGCCCACTCCAGGGGCTGAGCAGGCATAGGCAGAGCGGAGAGGCAGAGCCCAGGGCACCTCCCCAGTCTGAAGCCTCCACACACTCAGCTCTCTGGCCTTGGCTTTGCTGCACATTCCATGGTCGCCTTTCCTCCTGCTACACTTACAATGCCTACAGGGCTGGGCCTGCCGCTCCCACAGACCAAGCGTTGCCAGGGAGGCAGACACGTTCCAGACTCCAGGGTCTGCCCCACTGGCCACAGTGTCCCTTTACCCTGTTGTGGGCGTATGGACACAGACTGCTCTGGAGAGTGGACTGCTGAGTTCTCAGGGATTGGATCAGCTAGCTCAGCACTATAACCAGGACTGGATATGAAGTCTTACAGACTGTGCTGTGCCCAGGGTGCCCCAGGCAGCAGCATTCATGGTGGGGACAGCTGCCCCCCTTTGGAGCCATGCTTCCCCAGCATCTCCCCCCACTGAAGTCCAGTGGTCTCTGAAGGATGGGAACTCCCAGAAGGCCCCAAGGCTTAGGACTGAAGACAGCGCAGAGTGCTGGCCCCACCCCAAGCTGACGCCCAGAGTTCCCACAGTCTCCTCTGAGACCCCGCCTATATCAGGTCCTCATCCAGGTCCGTTCCCCTGGAGCACCACAGCGGGCCCTCCCGCCCCTCGCTCACCGCTGCCTAGCGACTAAGGCTGGACCTAGAGGATGGGGTGGTTGCCTAGCAACCTGCCTACACTGCCTCACACATCCCTACCTTAAATATCCTGCTGCAGCAGCGGAAGCATTTTTGGAAAGTTCCGCTGAGTGTTCTTAGAATGACTTCCTGAGGTTGCCAGATGGTGGCACGGGTGCTAGAAGCAATGTCCCAGTGGCAGCTGCCCTGGAGCAGGTCGCAAAGGGACCAGTGTACCCTGCAGTATCCGCAGGGAGCAAAGGTACCTTTCCAAAGATGCCACTTGGGGAGGGAGAGTGATAGCACAGCATGGAAAGAGCACCCATCCATGCCACAGGCGCGCCTTCTTGGGCACGCCTCAGTGTGTGCCAAACTGTGCTGGGCAAGGCAACATGTGGGACCTGAGGATGTGAGCCTCAAACACAAACATGCTGACCACGGAGACCACACCAGCTCTGACTACAGACACGGTCACTGAGATACCCTGGGCCACGTGGTTGATGTGGCTAGTCCAGAAGCAGATGCGTGTCATCTGCAGGGGTAGGCCACAGGTCCAGGGTAAGGGACAATACCCTAGGGCAGCTGCTCTGTGGGAGAGCAGGAAAGGGAAACTCAGCTGGCCCCATCCACCCGCAGGGCCATCCAGGCTGTCTCAGAGGAGCAGTTACAACATCCTCCCTGCAGCAGAAGCACAAGCTTTCAGGAAGGCTGGGTGTCAGCCCAGGGGAGCACCATCCTGGCAGGTGTAAGGCCACAGGGAATGGCAAGGCCGACATTCCGAGCCTCCTAGGCGAGGGGTAGCCACCTTCCAGGGCCTAAACGCAGCCCTGCTCTAAGGCAGTGGCAGTCTTCTTCAGTGCCGTGTCCAGGTGACGAGAGGCTGGGCATGGGACAAGGGAGGAAAGACCCATGGAACGGGGAGAGAGGGGTCAGAGATAAGAGCTGCCCAGACCTGGGCTGTGGGCCTGTCCTGGAGGCTGAGTGGGGCCCAGGCTCGTGGGGCCTAGGGGCCCTGGCCCTGGTCCACGTCAGCCGGTCTCCATCAGCATCTCTGCCAGCCAGTCTGTGAGAGTCTAGAGTTCGAGATGGACAGACTCCCTACCTTAGGTCCCAGGACATCACAGACACCAGAGGAAAAACTCACACCAAGCAGCAAAAGACCACGGGTGCTGCCAGTGGAAGACGAACAGGCCTGGGCCTGGGTCGGTACACTGGCTAGAGACTCTGAAGCCAGAGTTGATGAGTCACAGGTGGGCTGGGAGGCGGCGGAACTGGGGAGGACTTCTACTTTGGGTCTTGCCAAGTGTGATGGAGGCTGCTAACCCACAAGAGGCCAGGAGGAGAGGACCGGGTGCAGGAAGAAAGGCCGCGGGACCCCATGCAGTGCTGCGCTGTGCTGGACCACATGGGATACCTCTGCGAATCTCAGAAAGGTGACAAAGGCCTGGAGCTAGGAGTGGAGCTCTTGGCCCAAAGGGGAGCCTTAGACATCTGAGCATGTGTGTGCATCACAAACAGGGATGCAGAGCCCAATGTCCATGGCATCCCTCCTCCTGATGGGGTGCCCTGAGCCCAAGTCCTAGGAGAGGCTGAGCCTCACCCATCCTGCCCAGCCCTGTCCTGGAACAGAGGCAAAGCCAGTGATGTGCTGGGCTGTGGCCATGGTCATAGTCTTGGTGACAGCATTGCACTGACCCCAACCACAGGGTGCCTGTGTATCAATTTTCTGAGCTCCAAAGGCAAAGGATACAGATGAAGGAGTGGCACTGAAGGCGCAGTTTCCCTCCAAAGGGGACATTTCCAAAGGACAGAGCAGTGTGGATGGGCATGGACTGATTCTGGGCCTGCAGAAGCAGCATGAGGTGCAGGTCAAAGATAATGGCAAGAGCTCTGGGCAGCCCCCCGCATGTCAGAGGTAAAGGCAGCTGCTGGGCTGTCGCAGCTGGGGATCCAAGTCTCAACTTCGTCTTGCTTGTCATGAAACGAGAAAGGAAATAAGAACTAGGCAGAAGAAGGCACAAGAAAGCTAGGCTGTGCCTAGCCCAGTACTTGGTGCTGTGATTACCGTTCTCCGCCTGACTGCAGCAGCCAGCTGGTTTGATGCTGATGATGTACGTAAACTTCACTTTCTTGTTTTCCTTTTCTATGCTTCTTTCCTTTTCATACTTATTTAATAGAATTATTTTAAAAAATAAAGCACAGAATAAGACAAGCTCTAGAGAACAAGACCACCAAGTGTGGAAGTGCAGGGCAGAGCAAACCGAACGGTCAGGGCCCGGCCCTCACCACCATGTGTGCTCTGGCCACCAGCTCTTTTGTCCAAACTCCTACACACATGAGCCAGGACCTCAGCTGGTGAGATTTTCTCACTCAACCAAGATCTGCAAGATGTCCCACCAGGTTTAATAATAATGGCTATAGTGTCTGCTATAGGCAGTGCTAATGATAAAATAGTGTGTGTGGCTATAGGAGTTTGCCTAGCATTTGCACCCCAAGGTGTCTATGAAAAGTTAAAACAGGATGTGAGCTTCTGGCTTTCATGTAATGTCAGTTACTAAGATCCAAAGAGAAAATACAAACGATCAAATCTTGTTAACTAACTCAGGCCCATATGGATACCAGCTGTCACAGACATCGTCCGGGATTCGTTGGGGATAGCAGCCCACAACCTCACATCAGCCGGCCCTGGGGCACACCTTCTGTGACATTAGGAAGAGTGGGCATGGTCACCAGGTCACATGATACTCCTGCCTGACACAGTACGGGACACCTAGCTAGGGCTGCTTCCTGCAAGCCAGGGCTCACATCCAGGTCTGACATCAGGGAGAAGGGTGCACTGCTATCCCCATGCTCCTGAGACCCAGTGTGGCTTTCATGGAGGAGGAGGCTTCCCGTCACTTTCACTAGAAGAGCAGGCACTTTATTCCCAGAAGGCATCTGGAGTGCGCACCCATGCTGCCTTAGGGAAAGGCAAGTGCGCTTAAGCTCTGGTATCCAAGGAAAATAGTGTAGATGAAGATCTTTCTGTGGACAGGGCAGAGTCCGTCTGTCCATCTGCTCCCACATCAGGGAAGCCATGACAAGCAGCCTGTTGAGGGCAGAAAGACTCAGAGAGATGGAGGCCTGGCCCCTCACACTGGGCACAGCTCCGGCAGCCCTGCAGGTCCACCACAGAGCTTTCCTGCCCACCCTGGGCTGTGCTGGGTCAACCCTAGCCTGACAAGGCTCACAATGAAGATGAATACACAGTCCTTCTTCCCTAGAACCAGATACAAGAAAGAAAGAGCAAACTCACATAGAGCTCTGAGACTCTTGCCTCATTCCACTTGAATACTCAATGGCATTTCATTGGGGTAGGTGTTTTATTCCATCCTGCCTAAGTATCCAGTGAGTCATACATCCTAATGGGAAAGCTAAAAGAACCTCACCATGTACATATGTCAAAATCCACATTTGCACCCTGGAAAGGTGAAAGCTAGGCTGCAAGCACAATTCTGAGATTCCTGAAATGTATCAATGTACAAAGAATTCTTGGAAAACAACCAGAAAATCACCAATTCTCCAATGCAAAGTGGATGAATGCCTACAAATAAAACTTTTTGCTCTTGCTCTTTGCCGTCATGTAAGGTTGCCCTTTGCCATGTGCCATTCTGCCTTGGAGCCAGCCGAGTATGGACTGAAACCTCCATAAACTATGAGCTAAATAAACCTTTCCTCCTTTAATTTTGGATGCTGGGTATTTGTCCCAGCAACAAGAGAAGAATGAGACAGACAGTAGCCAGAAAGTCCCCACCGCCACTAAGACATAAATGAATACATAAATTCACAATGGGACACGAGCCAGTCATTACCTAGGATGATCTGAAAAAAAAATTAATGAAATTTAAAAATGTAAGAAGCATGGGCCCAGTGAGATAGCTCAGTGGGCTGAAGCACCTGCTTAGGCAAGCTTAGGCGAGCAAGGGACAGTGGTGAAATCCCTGGCACAACATGCCTACCTGCCCAGCCCCCAGGTTGGGCTGAGCTGGCCTCAGAGTTCATGTGTGATGGCTCAGGTCTGTAATCTCAGCACTGGGGAGGCTGAAAACAGGAGGAGCACTATGAGTCTATGCTGCACGGTAAGACCCTGTAACAAGCAAATACATTTAAAATTGTAGACACATGAAATAGCACATCCAATCCATGGCTCCCTGTCAAGGGTATACACATGAGCATGCGCTTCACATGGGGGCAAGTGCATTAGACAGAAGACATGGCAGGGGAATGGCAGGGGCCTCAGTGAGGGCATAAGATGTGTTTCTCAGGCCCGGGTTCACAAGTTGAAAAGCATGTCCAACAGAAGTGATGTCAAAACAGAGACCTAAATGGTACTACTTTTGGGCCCCACATGCTTTCTGCAGTTTCAAGTTCCGTCGAGCTTTTCATCCTGGCACCCTGCCCATCAGCCCACCCTTGCCTCCTTCTGGACACCTGTGTCCCGCTGAGGTAGGAGAGAGAACGTCCCAAGGTGATGTGGGTTTCTGGAAAAGACCATGGGTGACACGGCCACACGTGGGACCGCAGTGCCCAAGCCTGGAGGCCTGTGGTGCTTCTGGGAAGCGGCAGGAAATGAGTCAGTGGGACACAGCCCTCGGGAGACAGTGGGACCCTGCCCCTTCTGCATGCCTGGTTCCCTATTGCCCTGAGGTGAGCAGCCTCTGCCAAGAACCCCCACCTCAATGCGCAACCTCATGCAGACCCACGTGACAGGGCCGTGCAACTGCAGACTAAAACCTCGGCACCCCAGCCAAAGTGGACTCCTGGTCTCGCCCAAGCTGGCTGTATCAGGCATTCTGTAGCCATGATGGACAAGTAACACAGAGGTCTTTCTAAACATAAAAGACAATAGACACCCACCTCTAATTCTGAGCTTGAAGAAAACATCTTTCAAATGAGGCCAACTGAGGACATTTAGCCAAGCAAAAAATGAGGAAATTCATTACCAGGAGATCCACACTCACATGGAACTCTGCGAGCTCTTCTGGGAGAAGGAGCATGGTCCACACACAACCCAGGGGCTGGCAGACAGCGACAATAAAACAAGCAGGTGGGTCAATGAATTAGACAGGCATCAGCCATACAAAGCAGTCATCATCACACCCTGCTAATTTTTTTTTTTTTTTTTTGTATTTTATGGAGGGGTCTACAGGGAGTTCAGGGTCTCACTACTAGATTGGACTCCTAGTGATCTGCCCGTTTACAGCCACCCAAGAGCTGGGATTCCAGGAGTGCACCACCACACCCAGTCTCAATTGACATTTCTGCATGCTCCAGGGGCAGGGCTGGCAAGACAGGCCCAGGGATTGCACTCCTGGCTTTTAACCTGCTGAGCTATTTGGCTGGCCCACACCCTGCTAATCTTAAAGTAAGTGCAGGATCAGTACAGCTGAGGCAAAGTACTTGGCGAAAAAGTCAGAGCATCTCAGGTCCTGATGTTCTGTGGCAGCACCATGAGAGGGCCCTTGTGATGGTTCTGATAGCCCAGGGTGGCTGCTGTAACCCTGAGGGAAGTGCTCAGAGACAAGCTGCACAGTGTGGAGCTGAGCCGAGAGATGACAATACACAGTGAAGCAAATTCAGTTGGTGTGCTACAGTACAGAAAACAGACTAATGGGCAAAACAAAAGAAGTGTGCGTGTAAGGGATACAACGTAAATGCTAACACGGCTATTTAAACACAGAAAGCCCATGTGCTGATTATCAGAGAAGGGAGATTTCCAGGCAACCCCACAGGGAACAGGTACAGGAGGCATTTCACGAGGCTAGGAGGCAAACAGGCCAGAAGCCACATGATCTCAGTGCTCACATCTTACCACGTGACTGAACTACAAGATGCAAAATTCGCCAAATCTTAAAAAAAAGATGTGAATAAAATTTGACAGGTTAGGTAGATAGACTCATCAGGAAGCTCCATTGAGGGTTTAAAAGATCTACACAAAGTCATTCATAATATTCAACTATAGAGTCTTCAAAAAGACAGGAGTACATTTCATTAAGCACATACAGAACATTGGCCAGAACTGACTTTCAGGGAAAGTAAGCAAGTCCCATCAGATCAAAGTGCAAGAGATCGCTTAGTCTCTAACCACAGCAGAACTGAGGTTGCATTCAATAACAAAAAAAGCTGACTGATGAACGGCTAATGATCTCAGAATTAAGTAGCATGCTTCTAAAAATTCAAATCAGTGGGAAATCACAAACAGTTTGAACTGAAGGCCATGAGGGTACTGCATGATGAAACTCAGGAGCTCTAGCCTGAGCTGAATGTGAGGAAAGCTGCAGCTTCATATGTGCGTGCTGCCGAGGCAACCAACGCATGGACAGAAGTGTGGATGAAAGTGGAGCACAGATGAAAGCCGAGAAATAACAAAAGCTAAAGCAGAGCAAGGTAGAAAACATGTAGAAGAGAGGCTGGTGAGATAGCTCAGCAGTCTAAAGCACCTGCTTAGGCAAGCTTAGGCAACCACAGGGACTGCACCACATGCTGCCCCAGGTACACCCCCGGGGCAGGCTGAGCCGACCATGACATAAATAAATAAAGTTAAAAAAAGAAAACATGTGGAAGAAAAGCAAAACTGATGAATAAAATAAAAAAAGCTGCAAGTAAATGATAACAAAAATGGAAAGGGGAAATTATCATAGATCTGGTAATTTTCTGGGGCCAACACTTAATGATTTTTATAGACAACTGTGTGAATCATGAAGGGCACAGTTTCCCAGGAATGTCTTTAGCTTTAGGAATGAGCAACACCACTGTACAAACTGCCCAAAGTGGAGAGGAGAACACTTCCCAAAGTTTTTTTTTTTTTTTTGTACTAGAGATTGAGCTAAGGAATTTGTGCTGCTGAGACATTTCCCCCAAACTTTTTGTTAGCCAGACCAACCTTATTTCCAAACCAGAAAAAAGGATTTAAAAACAATTTAAGTGATAAACATGCATACAAAATTACTAAATAAAATATCAACAAATAATGTGTAATACAGAAATCACAAAAGATTGTGCATGTTTCCAGGAATGTAAGTTTGGTTCACCACTCAAAGGTCGATTAATATAACATCATATTTAAAAAATAAAAACTATATAATCATGTTGATGAGGAAAAGCAAAGCAAAATACAAATGAGCAGAGAGGAAATGGAGCACAGAAGCACTTCACAGCCTGATAACAGACATGGCATTCGCTCTACAGAAGACAGAAGGGCTTGACAGGTCCTCTTGGATTCAGGACAAACGGCACCACCAGCCCCAATGCTTCTGCTGGGCATGGAGCGACCAGCCTTCCAGCAACACCTACAGAATAGTCAGAAGGGAGGGCAGAGCCTGCAGCCAGGTCCCATGTACAGAGGGCTCGAGAAAGCTACAGAAAATGCTCCACTTAGTAGTACAAGGCCAGGCGTGGTGGCACACCCCTGTAATCCCAGCACTTGGGAAGCTGAGGCAGGAGGATCGGTGTAAGTTCGAGACCAGCCTGGGCTACAAAAGTGAGCTCAAGGTCAGCCTGAACTGCACAGTGAGACCCTGTCTCAAAAAGACAAAAAAAAAAAAAAAAAACAGTACAAGGATACTACACACCTTGTCCATAAACACCCACTGAATTATTTTATAATTTAGCTTTATTTTCATAAAATATCAATTTTTGATTTACATGAAATTTACAGCAGCATGAAGGACGTCAAATACCAGTGATGCCTCTATTGCAGACATAAGCATGACCTGGAGAGCACAGACACAAGTGCCCAGGAGGGCTGACATGTGCAGAGTCAATGGACCAGACAAGGGTGTGGGAGAGAGGCCAAACCCCATACCAGACTGGACACCACCACCTGCGCACCTGCCTCAGAGGAGAAGAAGGGTAGGGTAAGCACAGGAGAGTGGTGTGCTCAGAGCAGTGTCTGGGGCCAGGGCACTATAGTGCAGACCCTCAGACCTAAAGGCTGTCACTACTTCTGTGGACACCAGAAAGCTACCCTGCAGGTACCCCCAGGGACCGGCTAAGACTAATCAGACCACCACAGGAAGGAAAACCCTCAAACAACCCCACCTCTGAAACAGTATGGACACCATTGCTCCAGGGAAGCTGGGTAAGCATGAGCAGTTAGATGTACCTGCAGGTCCCACCAAGTTGTCTCAGTTACTCTTCTCTCATTGCTGGAACAAATACCTGACACCCAAACTGAAGGAAAAAATCTTTATTTATCTCACAGTTACTGAAGGTTTCAATTCATAGTTGGCTGGCTCCAAGGCTGAGTGGCACAGGGCAGAGAGCCACAGCTCATGGTGGTGGGACAGCAACAATAGTGACAGAGGCAACTGACCAACTAGAGCAACAGAGAGTCTGTTTCTCTGTCTCTCTTATATATCCAGGCTATTGCCCCAGGCTGGGGAAGGTGCACGCACCCATAATCCCAGCAGTACTAAAACACATAATCCCAGCTGGGTATGGTGGCGCACCCCTGTAATCCCAGCACTTGGGAGGCTGAGGTAGGAGGATCAGTGTGAGTTTGAGACCAGCCTGGGCTACAAAAGTGAGCTCAAGGCCAGTCTGAACTGCACAGCGAGACCCTGTCTCAAAAAGCTAAAATAATAATAATAATAATAATAATAATAATAATAATAATAATACCTATAATCTCAGCAGTACTAAGACACATAATCCTAGTGGATCATGAGTTAGTCTCAAACTCTAGAAGTCCCTGCCCCATGACTGCATGAGGCTTTGGGGGAACAACTAGACACAAACCATAACACTCCACTCCTGGACCCCCAAAGTCTCATGCCCATCCCTTTGTCCAAAAGGCATTTTAGTCCATCTCTAACAGTTAATAAAGTCCCAACAGTTTCAGCATTGCTAAAAAGTCCAAGTCCCAAGTTTCCTCCAAGATCCAATGAAAACTTCACTGTGAGCCCATGTACAAAAGAAAAGTTAAACACATCCAACATTCAGAGGCACAAGATAAACACTGCCATTCCAAAAGTTGCAAACAATATGGGAATGCAAAACACTGGTACCAACACAAGTCCAAAATCTAGCAGGGCAAACATTAAACCCCACAGTTCCAAGTGGAACATCCAAAGCACTCTGCACTGAGTTGTGAACACCAAAGGCCTTATATGCCTCCACCCCTGTGGCACTCTTGGTGGTAGTTCCCATTGCTTCTCTCTTAGGCCAGATTTGCTCCCTCTTTGCAGTTTACCTTAGACGATCCACGTTTCTGGCTTTTCCAAACTTCTGGGGTTTCCACTGAATTGGCTTCTCACTCTCTGCTTCACACACTGCCCTCTCAGGGGCACACTACCTGGCCTCCCAAGCCTTCTTCTGAAACCGAGGTGGAAGCCTTCTTAACCTAATGACTCCTGCATTGTAGATGTGCCTAAAACCAACACCATGTGGATGATGCTAAGGTCTGCTGCCATCTGAAATAGTTGCCAGGTTTCCTTCTCTCTTGGTTATAGGGATTGATGAACATTCTGACTCTTGATTCTAAGGAATAAATTCTCCATGCTGGTGCCATTTTGGAATGTGCTGTGGTTGCTGATGTCATTCTGGAACATGGGGTGCTGCAGCTTTCTTCCCAAGGCAGAGTTTCTCTCCCTTCCAATTCTGAGGCTGCAAAGGGTGGAGAGCTGCATCTCCCTCTGATGCCCTCAGACCATCCTTTTTTCTCTCTGGTTCCTTCCCAGTAATAGAGATCCTTTTAGCTCTATCTTTGCAGTCTACAGCATTATTAGATCTTCTTTTCTGGCCAAACTCGCAACATTTTAAATCATCCTACTTGGCTCTTTGCTCTTGATTTAAAAACCCCCAATAACAAGCATGCCACTGCCCCAGTAGTCTGTTGCTTTGAAATATCTTTTGAAAGATTAATCAGTCTGTCATGCTTAATCTCAGTCTTAGGCAAAGTCTGTGGGCACAAGCAAAATTCAAACAGACTTTCAGCCAAGCCATAGTACAAATCATCTGGAGTACAACAACCAATGCAGTCATTCTTCCCCAACCTGGTCATTACAGGCAGGCCTTCTGTCAGTCTTCTGGTCTGAATTCTGACCAGAATGTCTCCTGCAGAACAGCTGAAGCTTTTGAAGCTTTTCAGCTCTTCACAAGTAGATGACCTCTCCAAACTTTTTCTATCTTTGCCCATAAGCCATTGTTTGTACACAGGCTTCCAGACAATCTTCTAGTCTGAGCTCTGATCAGAATATCCCCTACCAAACAGCCAAAGTCTATCCAGCTCTGTGCAAGCAGACAACCTCTCCAAACCTTTCCTATCTCTTCCCATAAGGCATTCCCAAAAACTTGTAATCCACATGGCTAGGTTAGTCACAGCAATGACCCTACTCCCACAGTACCAAATTCTGTCTCAGGTACTCTTCTCTTGTTGCTGGAACAAATACCTGATACCCAGAATGGAGGAAGAAAAGCTTTATTTAGCTCACAGTTACTGCAGGTTTCATTCCATAGTTGGCTGGCTCCAAGGCTGAGAACCGCATTTTATGGTGGTGGGATAGCAACAAATGGCGACAGAGGCAATTGACCACCAGAGCAACAAAGAGTCTGTTTCTCTGTCTTTCTTATATATCCAGGCTATTGCCCCAAGCTGGGGAAGGTGCACACACCCATAATCCCAGCAGTACTAAAAGACATAATCCCAGTGGATCACGAGTTAGTCTCAAACTCTAGAAGTACCCATCCTATGGCTGCATGAGGCTTTGGAGGGACAACTAGGCACAACCCATAACACCGCATTTTCCCTTTTCTCTTACTACCCTGAACATTTGCAGCTTTCTTTTCCCAATCGCCTTTCCCACTGTCCCAATCCCTCTAGATTTTGTGTCTACAGTCACACAGACACCATGCACTGGGAGTGCCCCTGCTGCTCCAGTGGAGAGCTGCAGCAACCCTGGGCAGGGTCATCAGCTGCCACACCTAACTGCTGCCTTTCCTTCCAAGACCTTTTACACCAGAAGCAGCAGAACATGATATAATATTTGCCCTTTTCAGCTCTGAGAAGCAGAAACGCCACATCTCATCTTTTCATGGAACTTCTACAAAAGATGCCCCACACCAGCCTCAAATCATTCAGTGGGGCTGTCTGTCACAACCCCGGAGAACACCCGCTGCGCTCTCCACAGTGCTACCTGGGCTCCTCGGGCCACGTTCTGTCAGCATGCACACACATCCAGCAGACCTGCTGACTAAGCTTGCAGGGTGGGCTTAGTCACATTTGTTGTCAGATTTAAGATGAGTTGTGTACAGCTTATTTATAGTACAATTTTCTGCCACAGAGAAAGAAAACTGCATAACGCTCGGATCTGGTGGTAAGCCCCCAAGAGATGCCTCCTCCTATCATCCAGAGGATGCAGAGGCCACCGAGCAGCACCCTCTGGGAGCACCGAAGGGCTTCAGACCCCTGCATTACGAAGACAAAGTCACTGCGCACATCTCTGAAGAGGCTTTGCAGGAGACTGCCAACTACGTACACAGCGACACAGTATGTGTTTGATATGCAAATGTCTAAATCCTCTAGGCAATAGAAAAGTACTTCAGATAACTTTATTCAAATCATTTAAAATGGTTTCTACATATAAGTTTAATAATATGTTTACCCTTTTAAACTTATTGTAAGTTCGCTTTGGAAATTTTGGAGAGTATGTTAAAAAGTGAAAAGCAACAAAAAATAATCTCAGATCCAAACACAAGCATCAGCCTCCTATATTATTTATTATTTCTGTGAGTTTTATCTGGCCTTGGACCACGTAATTTTCAGTGATCTCTACAGCTTCAGTATTTTGCTCACTCTGAAAAATTCTTCTAGACTGTGGTTTAGGTGTCAGGCTCTGATCCAGTTCACCTTATCATTTCCCCAGCTGAAAACTTCAGGGACTCATGGGCTAGTTCAGTGGTTTAAGCACCTGTGTGGGGGATCCCAGTCAGGCACAAAGGATGGTGGTTTGATTCCCAGACCCACCCCTAAGGCAGCCTGAGCCAACTCCCTAACTCCCCCCCCAAAAAAATCCCTATTATTTCTCAGCTTTTTGGCTAAGATCAAGTGAAAACTTAAAGGATATTTCCAATATTTTGCTAACATAACTGAGTATCTCTCTGTGTCTGACAGGGTCACAGGAGAATGTTCTGGAAACAATATCTGGACCCTTACTTCCCTCTGCCCATGCTGGCCCAGGTTCCAGATCTCAGAACACTGGTGACGTTACTCGAGTTCAGAACTCAGGTCTGCTCACTCCCTCAGACTGGACTCTGTTTTTCTGGGAAAATTGTCTGTGAGGTCTCAGAAAGGGGTCCATTCACAACATATGTGGCTCTGCGGGCTCCTTGATGTCACCTTCCCCTCATCATGCCACCTCCCTCAGGAAGGCAACTGCTGCAGCGCTGTCATTCCTGCCCTCACCTACAGCATAGCCTGGGCCCCCATAAAGACAGTCGCAAGGGCCTGGTGACACTCCTGCCACACTCTGCCATGAAGAGGGAGCCTCACAATGCAGAAAGGCTGACCTTAGATCACAGTGACATCTTGCCTGTCCAGGACACCTGGGACAGGGCTGAGCTTCAAGTGGGATCCAGGGAGAATTCTCCTTCCCTGGGATCCAGACCTGCCTCAGCTTGCAGAGGGGAGCAGTGCCCAAGGCCACGTGCTAGGAGGAAGAGCCCAGGAGAGGTAGGCCAGCGCTGCTTAATCCCATGCCTGAGCCTGGCCCTACAAGCCTCAGGGTCCTTGCACTCCATGCTAATTTCTTTCCCATGCTATGGAGCCTGCAGCTGGACATGCCCCCTGCTGGATGTGAGGACCACAAGGACCCTCATCTATCAGTCTGGACCAGATTGCGCCTGCTCCCGTTAGGCCTGAAGTCTCCCCATCCTTGGTGTCCCCAGACTTTCTCTCTGCATGGTCAGGGACTAACAGTCTTTTAGGAGTACACCTTGAGGTTCAGGTCCGCTGCAATGGAGCATGCACTCCAGTTTTCCACGGGCCAAATGTCTATGAGGCAGAGATTCGCCACCCTGAGCCGAGGAGCGAGGTGGTGAGGTCATGGTGGGGCTGGTGCCTCCCGATCCTCCCACCAGTGGACAGGAGTACCCACAGACCAGACACAGGATCTGCCAGGACCACCTGGTCTTCCAGCCCTGGAACCATGAGTGTTATGTGCACTGAGGGTAGCTCCTGGCCAAGGGCTTTGCCTGGGCAGCCTGAGCAGTGACTTCAACCTCCGCTGGCCTACCTCGGCTACAGACATCTTGGAGAATGGAAGAGCCTGGCCACAGGGAGTCTTGGGAAATAAGTGGTGACTCAGGACACACCACTTAATGACCAAGACTGGTCAGTGATGCTAGAAGCTCACTCAAACAGAGCAACATATAATCAACAAGGCAGTCATAGCATGAAGAAGTTCCTGCATCTGTGAGCCAGGGGATAAAACAACACAGGCAAAGTTCAGTAAGTTCAGCTCCATGGGAGCCTAGAAATTGTTTCAGAAAAAAAGATTCCTTCCCAGACCATGAAGAGTGGACTTGACCTTCTATTTAGGATGAAATTTCTCAGAGTTTTACTTAGTCCCTCGTCCAGAGCTGAACACTGGATGTCTCTTCATCAGCGTGTATTAAAATCACCCTCTGGACAATGGGGACACTCACAGGCTGGGCGGTGACAGGCGGCATGTACTTAGCCCAGCTGCCAGCATGCTCACCCAGAGTGGAAGGTGGGGTGCGGCTGGAGCCCTGAGCTGTAATTACACAGGGGCAGGAGACACCTATGGCAACTGGAACCCCTCCTGCCTGGTCCACCTGCATCACCTCTGCTCACTGCAAATCTCCTGGGAGCCTGGGACCAGAACTCTCAGGAATCAGTGAGACCCAGCCTGAGTCCTCCCTGCAAGGTGGAACCAATGGCTTGCAGGGATGGAGCAGATGCAATTTCCTGGGCTGGTCCAGAGCCTCAGGCATCCATTTGGAGCCTGGAACAGCAGGACAGGGTGTCTGCATCCTGGCCTGGTGACAGGTACAGGAAGGACAGACAGCAAAGAGGAGCTGAAGCACTGAACGAATGTTTTCAGAACACCATGATCGCTCAGTGTTCTTTCTTAGCGCGTTAGACTATTCATAAACTAAGATGACTTCTTTCCAAAAGTGCCCTTGGAGCTCAGCCAACCTCCTGCCTCAGGCATGTTGCACTTGCCCTGGTGACAGGCCGCGCTGCCCTCCTTGTGGTTCTCAGATGTTCAGGGCTGAGGAGATGATGCCGAAGGCACTGCAGTGCGATGAGAAAGATGTCCTCCTTCTCTATTGAGGTTGTTCTAAAACACGGGCCTCCACGTGCCAGGTGCTCTCCATATTGCTCTGACCCTTGCTGAGGGCTTCGTGGCAGCCTGGCCACAAGCAAGAGTAACTTCTTGCTCTCTAGCACCTGACTCCAGATTCATAAATCATAGCTGAAGGGAAAGTTTAAGAGCCCAAACTCCTGCATGAGTGACCACAGGGCCAGGAGCAGAGGGCCACACAAGCAGAGGGGCAGCAAGTCCCCAGGCCTCCTCTGCTGGGCACAGCACCCACAGCTCTCCGGAGGCCTCTGCATCCCAGAAGATGTCACAGTGAGGGGTTATCCTGCAGGAGACGCCGGTCATGGGCTCAGAGAGGCCTTGCAAGCATGAGAGACACACGTCACTGGTGCTACACACCCACAGCCACAGTTGCCTGCAGCTCTGATCTATTGCTTACGTTGGAAGGAAGCAATTGCTCATGATTACACTTCTGAAAACCCTGCCATCCACGACCGTCACCAGCTCCAGGGGACCTGGCCGGGTGTTCCTGTCAAGGTTTTCTCTTTGGACAATCCACACAAGGGAAACGGTGAAGCAAATGTGGCCTCTCAGGAGCAGACAGGACTGCACCATAAGATGGTGCTGCACACATGTGGCAGGGGCGACCTCCCCAGGCACCATCATGGCCAGTTCCAATGTGGTGGGAATGAAAAGACCAGCACAGATGTCTCTGGCAGACACAAGAAAGCTCTAAAAGGTTTGCCAACTGGTCTAAGATATCTTAGGATACAGGCCACAGTTAAGGCCATTATCGTCATGGCTCCAAATCACACCAGTCCTGGCCACCCAAAAAACCTCCTGTGGCCACAGAGTGCCCCAGGTCAGCAGCCAGGCTAGTTCCTCCTGGGAACGGTTCTCCATCAGTGTTCAAGCTGGTTTCTCAGGGCAAAGTTTTGCTTAGTTACCCTGAGAAGTACTGACAGCCAGTCCCTAAAAATAAAATCTCCACTGTTAGCTGAAAACGTTTGTCTTTATAATTTCATGCAACCAAACTATAAAAGAAAACCAAAAGTGCCACAGTGGTCATGGCACTACACTCATGGGAGAGAAAGCTCTGGGAACAGACACTTCCCTCAAAGCACAGCAAGGGGAGCAGAGCTGCTCCTAAGAAGGCTCTGTGCTCCTCGAATCACATTTCAAGGTCAACAGTCATTACTGTCTTTGATTTCAAAATCCTGTTTTTAGGTAGTACATCATCTTGCTTACATTACTATGGTTAATGTGTTTTAAAATTTTATTTTAAAGAGAAGAGGAAAGAAATAGAAATGAAATAAAACAAAACACAGTTCCACATCAGGCTAATAAAATAGTAACAATAATTAATAAACTGTGCATTGTTATCTTCATAGTACTTAGACTACAAAATACAGGCAGAGATATCATGTGAACAACATTAGCATTGAGCTTTCTTTTCAATCAACTGAGAGAAACAGCTGTATTGTACTATAACATCCTATAACTCAATGGTGTCCCAAACTTTCTGTTCAAGGAGATTACAGGGCCACAGGGGAAAGGGATCAATGATGTATAGCATGCCTAAGGAGAGTCACTTAGAGAGAATACATTCTCTCGGGCTTTCACAGAGAGCAAAGTGGTCAAGCGATGGCCATGATTCATCTCGATGGCTGACACTGACAACAGTTCTACAGAGCACTGTACATGGTTTCAGAGTAAATACTGAGGGGATGTGACTGACCTGGCCAGATACAAAAGTTACATTTTTTGTCATATAGGTCTTATTTTAACTTGGTCTTAACCCTCCAGAAGAAAAGTTTAACCACAAGGTATAAAAAGTAAAGCCATGTTAATATGCTGAACTGTAAAAGGCTCAAGTCAACAACTTCTGACATTGCCAGTTGTACTGATAACCCACTACTATTATGGATATTGAACTATATATACAGCTACATTTTCTTTATTCAATATGAAGAAAGGTTTGTACTAATAGTGTTTAGAAAAAGTATCATGTCTGCATTTTGTACTCTGAACAACTACTATGAAGACAATAATATACATTGTCTTGTGTTAATTATTGTGGCTGTCCTACTAATGTGTTTTGAAACATGTCTTGTTATTTCTTTCTTATTGAAATTAACAAAATTAAGAAAACCAATTTTCTAACACTTGTGATGCTGTCTGAACTAGAAGTCAACACTGAAATAAAACCTGAATTCCAACCTTATGTTCCATATATGAGCCTTGCTGGGCCAAGTGCGTAGACCTGCTCATTCCAAGGAAGTCTTAACAGCGCATGCAAAGTAGCCGCCACTCCAGAAAGCTACCCCTGATAAAGTTGGGCCTAATTTTGTTCCAGAAAATACATATTAGGTATTACAGTAACTACCTTCTAAAATCTGATAAATATATTATAGGTTACCTGCAAATTCATACTTCTCATAATCCTTTCTCCTATTAATAATCAACAGAATTTTATGATCATATAGCATTGAGCCCCTAGTTTTACTGAAAAATGAGTTTGTTCTTTTTTTAGTGAACTTGAGGCAGAGTCTACAGGGTTTTCAGGGTCACACTACAGAGATTGGACTAGTGGTGATTCTTCTGTTTTCAGCCTCCCAAGTGCTGGGATTACAGGCCTGCGTCCCCACGCCAGTCTCAGTTGCCATCTCAGTCTGCCCTGGGGTTGGGCCAGCATGGCACCTGGGGATCCACCCTGCCTGCTGCTGTGCTCTGCCTTGACTCTGCTGAGCTGTCTGGCCACTCCTGAATTTATTCTTTATAACTCCCTAATCACAGTATTCTTCCAAAAACTGTACACACATCACAGTAAATAAGTCTATCCTCAGGAAAGAGCAGCAGGCCAGTCCTGGGTGCCAGTCACCAAGCCTGTCTCTTCTTCCTCACTGCAAGGAGGTCAAGTGAACAATTTGTATACATAAGCATCCATGTGCAACAGGCCACCCTACTGATCACTATCATGCCTGTGGGTCACAGGCCATGGTCAGGAGGTGGCGTCTTTGTTACAAACTATAAAGAAGGTGATTCATACAAAAGATTTTACAGTAAAAACCATCAACAAGAAAATAAAGCTTAAAAAAAAAAAAAAAAACAGCGAAGATGCCTAGGTCTCCATGGAACTTAAAGGTTAACTGGGAAAAGCACTGCTTTCTAGTTCTGCAGTTTACCCTCCAGGTGCCCCCACTGCAAGTGGCACTTCCTTGTCAATTCACCATTAGGTGTAGGGAATGTGTAGCTGCCAATGTGATGCCCATGGCACTACCCCCTGACACCTCCAGAACTCTGTCTGTATGCACTTAACAGAAGCAAAGCCCTTTATGTCATCCAGGCTGTACTATGGCAAATTCCCAGCAACGTCCCCTGAGAACAGACACAGGAACTATGGAGGTACTGTGTGCCAATCAAAACCTAGGGCATGAGAGCCTCTCACAGCAGGCAGAGGGCAGGTGACCAGCAGAAGCAACACAGCTGCCTAAGGGTGAATCAAGAGAGGCACGACTCTTAGAACAAATGCCGCTAAAAATACACAGCACTTCTGGATGAAACACTAAAAAGCAAAGAGAACGCCTATGACATGGTGTTATGGTTTGTGTCTAGTTGTCCCCCCAAAAGCCTCATGCAGTGATGTGGTAGTGACTTCCAGAGTTTGAGATTAACTCATGATCCACTGGGATTATGGATGATCCAAGGCTGGGATTATGGGTTTTAGTACCGCTGTGATTATGGGTGTGAGTGTTACCCCCAGCCTGAGATGGAGAGTGTGAATGTAATATAGAAGACGCAGAGAGACAGACTCTCTCTGTTGCCACTGTTGCTGTTCCTCCACCATGAGCTGCTGCCCTCTGCCATGTGCCCCTCAGCCTTGGAGCCCGCCAAGTATGGACTAAAACCTTCAGTAACTGAGCTAATAAACCTTCCCTTCCTTCATTTTGGGTGGCGGGTTGTTGTCCCAGCAATGAGAGAAGAGTACCTGAGACACACAGGGACTCCTACTATGAGCCCACAGTGGACATCAGAAGGCATGTTCCTTCTGCAGGTCTCGTGCTGTGTCCCTGCGGCTTCCACCTCAACAAGGTGACAAGGTCAGGTGGGAAGGGGAACGGACAGCCATGGAGCGACTGGTGCCAATGCGGAAGAGCAGTAGCCCAGTGAATGCTCCTACGTGAGGACAGTGACAGCGGCTGCCACGTCTTGCCTGGACTTCAGCCACTGAAGCGCATATGCCAGTGTGCCCTGTTGGTCCCAGGGCTCCTACTGTTGCGGCTGAGCTGCCTGGATACCCCCACACACACACCCTGTATCAGTCATCACAATGACACCCAGGGGCTGCTCGAGCTCTGCCTATGTCCTCTGCATTCAAACAGGACAGGAACCTACCCTTCCTGCTTCTATTCTTTCAGAGCACAAACATATTTTATATCTTTTGTCTAAGTAATATACATATATATATATATGTATATATATATATATATATATATATATATATAACATTATTTTTTTTTTCTGAAAATTAAGTAAATACTACACATCTTTCAGAAGAAAATTGGGTGGCCCAGGAAACACATGTGGAAGAGGATGACAAGGAAGTGTCAGGCCACATGCAGGACGGATGGGCACCCATGGCAGCTCCGTGATGGTGTTCTGGCAGGGACAGCTGCCGCCTGTGACCTCCAGCCCCCATTCGACCACTGCAGGCTGGAGTGCATGCTGTGTCACTCTGCTGAGAATGCCATCTTAACCTGAAGTATACCTGCTAGATGCAGAGTAGTCGCTGTGGTGCCATGATGCTGCTGTGGAGTATGGTCTCTGTGCAGCCCAGACTGGAGTGTGAGGAGCCTCACAGAGTGCAGGGCCACCTGCAGAGGTGCTCGGCTGCCCTCCGAGCCAAGGCTGGGTTGCCTGGGCAATGCGGGGTGCTGGCTCCCCTTGTCTGCACTGGTTCTTCTGCATGTGCCCATCAGGTATTATGAAGTGCTTCGTGTATTTTCTAACACAGCCACAGAAGCAAAATGTAACATGGAACTCCTACCATCTTCAGGTCTACATTTCCAAGTGAGTCTGTAAGTCCAGGAAGCGTGGGGGCATGTGTCGGCTGCAAATCGTCACAGTTGGCTGACTGAAGGCTTATGTTTTGCCAAATTCTGCTCTCTGCATTACCTCACTGAAAGAATGCTGAGGGCTCCCCTCCCAGGAGCACACTGGCATCTCAGCCGGGATTATAGTCAGCGGCGTTATGTATAATTAGGGGGTCCTGGCCGCAGGCAGCAGTGTGGTCTTTGGGCCAAAGGGCTTATGCCCTGCTGACCTTGGATTCCAACTCCTGACCATAAATCAGGCTTGGACTCACTGTGCCTGTATTTCTGTGCACGGAAAGTTTCCCTCCATCATAAAAGGCAGACCACAGTCAGCATGTGACAACCGATGTGTACAAACAACACAGAAACACAGAACTTGCCTGCTTCCAACCTCATGGCTCTCTAGGGCTAGCAACAGGATAGTTGACTTCGTTAGAAAAGCTGAAGTACAACCAGAATGGATGCAGTCATTGGTGAGCATGCAGGGCACCGGGGATATCTTGCACTACAAGCCCTGGCTGGCTGCAGGAGGCCTTCCAGGCAGTAGCTTAGCTTCTCCCTCAGTGTCTTCAGACACAGCCTCAGAACCGCAGCCGTCAGTGTTAATGGCGGCACCCTCTTGAATTACACAGGAGCATAACAGCACTTTTGATTTAAATGAGGTTTAATTTTTTAGTAAAATTTAAGACACAAGCCTAGCTTCTGCAGCAGCACACAAAAGTCAGCCCCAGAGGTGGGCTTCTCTGCTCACACTGGTCGGCTGTTCCCAGAGACACTGCTGTGAGAGGCAGCAGGTGCTGTGGGTGTCCCTAGGTACACACATGGTGTAACAGATCTCACTGACACTAGCACATGCTCTGCTTCTGCAGTTTATGTCTGACTCTGGTGACCAAAAGCCACTAGAGAGCAGCCTCCAGCCCTGCAAAGTCAACCAGCTCCTGGTGCTCTTACTGGAGGGTGGCTTGGGCCAACAGCTGATCATTCAGGTTTCTGGCTGCTCCTAAAAGGGCAAAGCCACCGAGTACGAGTGCTGTCGGGTCCAAGGCTGGGAGGGCGATGGTCA
>PVJA010000930.1:45313-103144 GCA_004027025.1 Myocastor coypus
GGGCAGGAGAGGGACAGGATGGGACCTTCTCCGTGGGGAAAGAAAGGGAAGCTCTGCTGTTTCTCTGATTTCCTTTCCTTAAAGAATAAGAGAAAGATAATTCCAAACTATAGGAAAATCTATGTCATTTTCTCAGGTTTCTGTCCAAACATCTGATACTTTCATTCCTTCTTTCAGACAGGCAGCATTTCTTTCGAGGTGTGCAGTGAGTCAGCCTGCAGGCCAGACACAGACCTTGCATTTCTTCTGGAGGGACCCAAAGCTCCCACCTCGAAAGGACAGTAAGTGGGGTGCATGGCCACCTCCTGATCCTGTATTAAGGGAAATACTCCTCACTCTTCTCTTCACACTTGGGAATGCAGAGACCACACCTAATTTAAACTCTTGTAAAAATGGACTAATGGAGACACCCTTAGGTTCATATTTCACAGTGGAGTTACAGCCATCACTGGCTTGCCCAAGCTGAAGCCTTCTCTCAGCCAAGCGAGAGTTAAGACCCGGAAGTGCGCACCAGTGTAACTCCCTTTGCTGGCTCCGCCCCAGCTCCTACACAGACTCAAGGCAGCCATAGAGCTAACCACATCTGCCGCTCGCCATCTGTCTGCCGACCTCCAGGAACTCCCCACCACGCTGTGTTCTTGTAGCTGGTGCTGCGCAGGTCCCTGGGTATGTCCAATTCAATTTAGAGTCTGACAAATCTCCACCATCAACTACGAGAGGAACTACCAGTCAGGGGAAATGAGGGAGCGCTGTTTGCAAGACTGAACGAAGCCTAAAAGAGAACATCACAAGGAAAGAAGCCCACTCCACCATGGGCACGACCAGGTTCCCGCATCTGTTGAAAGAAAGGGGCCAGACTCAGAGCTACATGCTGCAGGATTTCTCTTCCACAAGAAACCAGATGAATGAACCAATACTTGAGTGAGAGATGACAGGAAGCCAGAAGGAGACTCCTGGAGACAGGGAGGGAGGCAGGAAGGGACGGAGGAACGGGATCAGAAATGATTGCGATATTTTAAGTGCAAGTACCAGCTTCCCAAAACAAACCACGGTATTCTTTGATATTAACAGGACACAAGTCGACGCGGAGTGCGAGGGGAGAAAGAGAGCGCAGGAGGGAAGGAAGGCGGCAGACATTTAAAGAGGGAGAGGAGCAGATGCCACTGGACTCTGCCTGGTAAACATTCCTCAAAGAACACAGCCAGTTTGACTTGATGTGGAACAGTGACATGATTTTGTGAGAAATGGCATACACGTGCATCAAGTGGGAAAACGGTGCATGAATGTATTCACCAGAGGGAAGCATCTCTTCTGGCGATGCAGAACTGTGAGGCAGAGAGGACAACGGGCAGTGCTTCACTGCAGAGGGAGTGTGGTCTCTCTCCTGGCATGCTCCCCTCAGCTGGGGCCGCCACATGGGAATCGGGACACTCCTGCTCTATTTGCCTTTCTCTGAACAGACCACTGGGGAAGCACCACTTCCTGATCAAGAAAGCGTGGAGCAGTGTGTGTCACCAGGCCCCTGGGTCTATGCGGCCTGGACCACAGAACTATGCCCAGGAAGGACATGCCTGGCATGGAAACCCAATGTCCTTGAAGGCAGAAGAAGGTTGTGCAGTCTGTCCTTTCTCCTCCCTTCTCTCTGCCCTAGAGCCCTTGCGTGCAAACCTGATCACAGCAGCCGTGGTGGTGAGGATGGCCACACACCATGGGGCTCCAAGGTGGCCTAGGCCCTGACTACATGGGCTGGCACCCCTGAGCTGCAGCACTGTGGCTCTGGGAGGAAGGGCTACTGCTGCCTGGCTTCTGAGCGGCTGTGGACCCAGAAGGGTGCAGGCAGGTGCGAGAAGTGCTAGGCTCAGAGAAGGAAGTGGTCCTCAGAGCTGCTGCACGACTGCACAAAGGGGCACTGAGCCCCAGCCGCACATGCAGGAGCATCTGTACAGATCCCACCGCCACTCGATGCTATGAAGCGTTCCATACTTCAGGCCTTGCCAGGTGGAGCAGGGGCATTCCTGCACGGGTAGAGAGAGGTGCTTGACACAGGGTCCACACTCAGTCACTCAGAGCCACGTGGGTTCCCCCAACATCAAACATTACCTCATTTCCACCATGTCCTGCAGGAAATGGTTCCAAAAGTATTCCAGACCGTGGACCCTTGCCAGGAAAATAAGGTTCTCGGCAGGAAGCACGGATCTCCTACGCCACACCAGGCTTCTCCTCTCCGGAGGTATCATTCCCTCTGCACTTTAGGGAAAGCCATAATGAGGGCACTGAAGAGAGACCCAACCTCAGCTCCCACAGGACACTCCCTGTATGCTTCCCTCGGCCTGCCTTTCAACTCCCTTGGGTGACCTCTGCAGAGACACAGACAGTCTGTCAGTGTTTGGGAAGACTAAGTCACGTGGTCAGCAAGCCTTCCTCCTCATATGATCTCACTACAGCCTTAGCTGGCCTCAGGGATGTGGGCATCACACGTGGGAATGGCAGCCACTCTCTGGTTGACAGGTTGCCAGGCAGTCTCAGGTGTCCCGGCGCCTTCATGTTTTCTTGCTAGCACTCAGCCACCTCAGTGTGCTCCAAGTCAAGGCCTATTCCAGGAGCAGGAGGCTCACGTGGTTTTTATTAGCTGCTGGGTCAGACCAGCCCTGGTGCCAGGGTTAAATGCAGGCTGTGCTCCCCAACTCGGCAGGCCAAGAGGTGGGGTTCTTCTCATCAAGATACCGCAGGGAAGGTAGCTGGCTCCAGAGCTACGCCTGAGATAAAACTTCCTGCAAGGCTGTAGCCTACTTAAATTCCTGGGCTGTGAACTGAATGACATGAAAATGGGAAAAATGGGGAATTTATGTCTCAGAATCAAATAATGCAGATCAAAAGCTGATTTCTCATTGCCAAATCTGGACTTGAAGGTAAAAGTCACATTTCCAAAAAATGGTAAAATGTTTATGATGTTATAAAATGTCACAGAAGGAGCTAACAATGTGCTGTGCGCTACCCATGAATATTAAGCAGTTATACTGTCAGTGAACTGGTGCTCTGCATTTATTCTTAATAAAACCATTATCTGACATACCCAATCAATTACTCTATGTATTTGTCAATGTAAGCCTCTGCCGTGCAAAATGAAATTCACTCATTCTCACCCATCTGAACATGCTATAGAGGTTTCTCTCCTCTCAAGGAAATGAAGTGTTTTGAAAGATTTGGTCATTTTAGAAGGCACGGCCACAATGAACCCACACAGCGTCAGTCTCCTAACACTTAATTTAGTCGGGATTCAAAGCGGGTCTGCTATGGAGCACATGTATATTTATCTCCAATTCTTCCACTTCCCAGCACACAGTGTAATTATTTTGAAGGCTGCTAAAAACAGTGACAAGCGGCCTTCTGCAGTGGCTTCCGCAGCTGCCTGCAGGCTTCCAAGGGGCCCCTGAATTCCAGCTTTAGAGCAGGAGGCCATAGGAAGCATCAGGGACTTTTCTCCATGCACAGGATCTGTTTCCCTGCCCACACTAATCCTGGGTAATGAGCAAGCTGATTCCTCCCAGGCAGAACTTCTGGAGGTCCGCTCTGGCCAGGGGTCTGGAGGACCCAGGTGCAGCAGGGTCCACTCAAACGGTGGGCCCTGGCCGAAGGCATCCTTGCTCCCTAACCTTGCTCGCAGCTGTCAAGTGGGCTGGGTCTTCCAAGGCCTCCTGGAGATCTACTGGCAAGAGCGAGCACCACCTTGAAAGTTTCTCTCTGTGAGAAAGCCACTGTATAAATAAATTATGAAGAGACAGACAATAGGAAGCAGGGAGCTAGCTCTTCTGCAAAAGGAAAGGGACCAAGAGGTGGACGAGTGGGAGGAGGTGAAAAGGAGACAGACATCAGGCACATGTAGCTCCCATGGGAATGTGACTGTCACCTAATGCAAACAGGCACCAGCAGAAGCAAGCACTGCTTCCCTGCAGAGGCGAGCGGCTTCTTCCTCTGCCCACAGAGGCTAAGCACTATGGGGAGCCAGAGTCCAGCCCTCTGGGAACCCACAGATGGCACAGGGTGAGGCCACAATGTCCAGGGCGCACCGAGATGTGGAGTGGGCTTCAGTCTCGGTGGTGGGTTCCGCCTGGGAAAGGCAATACCTGCTCACCTTCCATTTCAAATGCTTTCCTGATCGCATTATCGATATGCCTGCTTTTTAAAAAACAAACAATACAAGCAAAAACTTCCAAAAGCCTCCCTAGAACATAGGCTGCCCCAAGAGAGATGCCAGGAGCATGCAGGGTGGGGGCGCCCTTGTGGACAGTGCTGTGGGACAAGGGACTCCTGGTACTCCCTGCCTCCTGCACCTGGCTCCTCAGCCTGTTCCTCACTCAAAGCAGCCTTTCCAGGGGAGTCTGGCAGCTTCTCTCTGACCATGACCCTTGGCAGTGCCTCCTGCCTTCCCTTTCCATGCAGCACTCTAAGCACTCTAGCTCTCCGGAGGGATTCCAGCTTCCTCTGAGGACTGCTGTGGCCCACCTGAGGGGGGAGCTTGGCCAGACAGAAGCCTTGGAATCCGCCTACAAATGGAGGCTCCTGGGGCCCACAGGTGAGTGGGGTCACTTGAGGCCTTTGTGTGGAGTCCTAGTGCAGCAGCCCTCTTTTGAAGTGTTGGGGTCCCCTGTGCACATAAAGCCAGTGACTGCTGGTGGTCTTGAGCCCTGGCTTCGGTTTCTGTTCCAGTCCTGCTCAGATCAGGCTCCTCCCATGTGAGGTGACACGGCAGCTCTACCTTCACCTGCTGAGGGTCTCTGCCTTGATTTCCAGTGGCTGTCCCTGTTCCCATTCCTGCAGAGCACAGGGTCCCTGGTCCCCACACCTTGGCCCGCACCCATTACCTCTGTCCTTGTTGTGATCACAGCTGTTCTTCCAGTCATGAGATGATCCCTCCTGTGACTTTGAGTTATAGTTCCCTGAAGGTCAGGGACCAAGCCTTGGTAGGAATCCCCTGGCCATTTGCCTGTCTTCTTTGACCTATCTCCTTAGTTCTGCAGCCCATCTGTAACTAGGCTGCTTGCTTTCTATTTTTTAAACTTACTAACATACAATGTGCAACTGTAGCATTTCTCTTTTAGTACACATAGACAATCATTTTAGGGACACAATCTGGGCCGAGGAGAGTCCTTTCACTGGCCACGTCCAGCTCCTTGTCTCTCACGCAGACACTGCCCACCAACCCACTGTCCTCCACATCTCCGTGGAGGTCCACTGTAGGGCTCCTGGGAGGGGCCAGACAGTGCCTTTCGTGCTGGGCCATCTGCCTGCAGCTCCTTCCACGGGCTCCACCCACATAGCCCAGGCACTTGTTTTCATGGAAATAAGGCTAAGGAGGAACCACCTGTGTTTAAGTGAATTACCTGCAGAATCTCCAAGATTTGGTAAAAACAAAGATCAGTGCTTTTTAAAAACATCACACATTAATGATCAACATCTTCCTGTCAGGCTGCTTTCAGCCAGTGAACCGGTAAACTTCCAACTGCTGTCTGCTTACTTTACACAGCTTGGCCAGGTAGGAGAGCAGGAAAACTCTACACCTGAAGGCACCTCAAATCCCATACTGCACCTGCCCCCTGCTCTGGCATCTCCTGCACCACTTCTGCTAAGAGGAAAAGGGCACAGAGGGCAATGGACCCATGCAGCTGAGCTGGCTGGGTCCGCCCAGGCCTCCCGCTGTACAGCCCGGCCTCCCACTGCACCCAGGGCATAGCCCGGCCTCCCGCTGCACCAGGGCATAGCTTGGCCTCCCGCTGCATGCTGTGGCACTTGGAATATGGATAAGTGGGGCAGTAGACTGACAGATCACTGCAGAAATGATCAAACACTCCACTCTGCACCTTGAGATCTCTACATAACACAGAGATTACTTCTTGTTTTCATTTCATTGTTGTGAAGTTTTTCAAACTGTGAACAGAAACACAAATTCCCAGCAGCGCGCTGCAGGAATTCATAGCAGTGAGCCAAGCCGGGCATCGTGCAGTCACCACAGGGTGCAGAAGGCTGGGAACTAAAAGGGCCAGTGCAGAGAGTGATGGGGTTTCCCGGGGATCTGCCTTTGATGGGTCTCACTGAACACAGAATAACAGGATTTTCTAAAATTAGCCCTCAAGGAAGTGAGCCTACAAGGTCAGAGGGCCTGGGAGCCTAGCCTACGTGAGAGCACCTGTTTCAGCAGAGCTAAAAGGGTGACTGCAGTTCAGTGCCCATCCCGTCCCAGTGGCCCCACTGAGCAGCACACTAAGATCCATTTGTGATCTATCAGGTGGGGTGATGGGCTGCTATGGAACCTGGTTCTGTGCAGGAGGGCTCCATCTCACACCACGGTCTCCCCTACAAGAGGCCATGTCTGAACAGACTCACTGTCCTTTCCCATGTCTGGGAGCAAGTCCCCCATCAAGACTGACACGGGGACCTTATGCAGGATTCAAGAAGCTAGAGAGCCCTGCCCAGGGTGCCTGCCACATGCTAGCAACTTAGCTGCAGTATGCTACATTCTGATGCCAAGCTGAGGGGTCTTGGTGATGCAGGTCAGAGCGCGACACTGGGCAGCACCACTTCCCATGCCTCCTGGGTGCTCCATGAGCAAGTGGGGGTAGGGAGAGAGAGAGATGAAGAAGAAGAGGAGGACGAAAAGAAGGAAGAGGAGGGGGTAGAAAGGAAAGGAAGGAAGGAAGGAAGGAAGGAAGGGAGGGAGGGAGGGACGGAGGGGAGGAAGAGAGTGCAAGGGAGCACACACATCCTTAGGCTGCAGATGAGCCCAGGGGCCAGTGCTGCTGGGATCTGAGGAGTGTGCCTCTCAACTTCAGTGTCACCATGGAAACCAGACACCCCGGAAGGTGCGACACTTTGTGAAGGGACCACAGAATCTAAGACTCAGCAGAAAGCAGAGAAAAGAACTACAGGGTGGGTTTTTCCTTGCTTTTTACCTTTAAAAATTGACTCATTCTCTAGAAGCTTCCAGTTTCACTCTAAGTATTGGATTCTGCATGCCTGCAGTTCATTACAAGTAGCTAATTACAGACCCACTTTGCAACTTTCTAACTCCTCTGGAAGACTGGAAAAGTCATCTTCAGAAGAAAAAGATAAAATTTGGCAATTATTCGACCTTCAGTGCAGAAAATTGGACCATGTTGAAAAGTGACAGCCTGGGAGGCCTGCCCTGGAGCTGCTCCTGTCCAGTACAGCTGTCCTGTCCACAAACCAGCCCACCTCACCACTGGGGCTGTGCCCTGCAGGTGCCCAGGAGACAGCACTGTCCTCTGCAGCTCTCAGGTCCCAGCTCGGTTTATCTGTGTATGTGAGAGAGAACAGAAGCAGGAGCCCCTGCTGGGACAGTGGAGGACACCAGTCCACTCGGCTGGGCCACAGCAGCTGTCCAGGTGCTTCAAGGAAGGCGTCCTCTGGTGCAATTTGCCTTCAGGCAGAGAGCAGAGGACAGCAGACAGATGTCCTTCCCATGGGCTGGGTCACACCAGTCCACAGAAGGACTTCAGACAAAAGCCCAAGGTGTCCAGAGGACAAAAATTTGCTTCCCAACTGTCTTCACACTGGAGCCACAGCTTGGCTCAGTGTGGGGCTCCAGCCAGGGCCCACATTACAAGTTCCACACTTGCCAGTCCCAAGGTCCTGTGTGCAGTTCTTAAAATCTCTCTCTCCCTCCACAGGCACACATGCGTGCACATGCAAATAAGTCCTGTTTCTGGGCCTATGCCTGTCCCCGAGAGGACTCCATGTGCACTCGGGGCTGCTGAGAGGCTGTAAGGCCTCCAGCCCCTTGGGGCTTGACCCCTCTCCAGGCCTCTGCACTTCATGGTGATGGAGACCCAGACTCAGAGCGAGCAGGCCATGCAGCTGTGTGACTTCATCCTGGCACCGCAGACATGGTCCCCAGGCACAGTCCTGGCAGAAACATCGGCCTCCTCCCAGGCCAGGTCCACCTGCAGATGCAGATGAGCCAACCAACTCCTGCAGGAAGCCGCAGCCATACACCTGCATGCTCAACCTGCCCTGCGCACACCTGGCACAAAAGAGAAGCACTGGCGTCTGCCACTGTGGAGCCATCAAGTCAGGGACTTAACAGGCTGGAGGGACCTGGCTGCCACATCTACAAGTGGCCAGCAGGGAATGCAGGTGGTGGATGCCTAGGTGGAAGAAAGTGAGAATTCAGACACTGTGACAGGGGCCTAAACCATATACGGCCACTGACCTCAGGGCCTTGGCATGGGCAGCCTGGTCTGAGGCCAGCTGCCTGTGGACTGGGGATGGGGAACAGTGCCAGCTGTGCTCAGAGGACTATGTGTGGCCGTGCTGACCACGGCAGGACACAGACACGTCAGTCTCTAACACCAGTCACCAACACCATGCTCAGTGAGCGATCAGGAAGAGTGACACTGGGACCTGAGAGGAGTCATGCCCAGCAGGAAATAGGTGGCCCAGAGGGCAGGGCGAGGAGGCAGTGAGGGCTGGGGAGGCTGTGTGGGCAGTGTCAGGACCAGCTGGTTAAGGGCTGGCCAACAGATCACGATTCTCATCAGGGGCTATGACTCAAAAGGCGGAGAAGACATGACAGGGTGGGGAATAAAATCCCTCTGAGTAGTATGGCTCCGATTGGAAAGCTGGGTTAAAAAGTAAGTCTCTGGGGATATCTGTGCCCAGCTGTGGGGGCCGTGAAAGTTCCACGCCTGAGTGGTGACAGCATGGGTGTGGAGGGACTGATGACCCACGTCTCTGCAACTCTCCTGATTGCCTGCATCTGCACACCATTTACGTGCTGCTCCAGCATGAGCAGGGTCAGCAATGGCCGGGGAGAGACACAGACCTCTTCCCCACCAGCTCCCGCCTGGCACTCTGCCGTGGTCTCTGCTCCCAGGCACAGCATGCGGTTCCCGTGCCTCCAGCCCCACTGGGCCCTAGTGGGGAAGGGCTGAGGTCGATAGGACTAGGAGTAGACAGCAGGTTGTAGAGAGCTTCTGCATCCTAGGCCTTGAGAAGGGGCTGGACTCCAAGCCTCTGGAGCACAGCACGGTGCCGCTGAGATGCAGGGCAGTGCCCAGTGGGTGTGGGCTGCTTACACGGGAGAGCAGATTCCCAGATCCAAAGAAGAAACTATGGCCCTCAGGGACAGCCCAGCCCAGGCTCTGGCAGTCACTGGTGTCCAAGTCATAGAGAAGGGCTTCCAGAGAGTCTCCACACAAACACCCAACCACAAGGGCCCTCGGTGAAGATGGAGCTACATTCCCTATATGCCACACCTCTACAGAAACACGAGCCAACCCTGGGGTTCTGGGGGCAAAAGCTGGAAGACGCACAGGCCAGCTTCTCAGTTGTGTGGGAACCAGGCACCATGGGACCCTCACCGTGCCTGGGGCCACAGTGGCTCCAGCCACTCTGCTCCATTAAGGAAGCCACAGCTTCTTGTTGCTCCCTGCAGGAGCTGACACACTCAGGCCTTGCTCCAGCTCGCTGGCCAGCCAGAAGGGCCTCCAGGGCACAGTAAGGGGCTAAGAGTCACTGACGGTATGGCCAAACACACCCCAGGCTCGCCTCTTCCACCCACACAGCAGATGTGGGCAGCACTGGCTGAGCCAGCTGGGGGGAGAGCCTGACTTCAGCTCCACCCCAGGTCTCCTAAAGGTAGGGGCCGGAAGAGATGGCAGAACCTGTGCTGGGCCACACCGCCAACACCCTCCAGCAGGATGGACACCTTTCCATTTGAATCATCCATTCATTCATTATGGTATTGGTGGTTGATTCTAGTGCCTTGACATTGACCTATAGTCCCAGCCCTTTATTTTTTATTGCTCAGTTACCTAAGAGGGACCCCATGAATTGTGACTTCCTGCCTCAGCTTCCCAGAGTGCTGGGATTACAGACATGTAATGTCTGCCACCATTCCCAGAAAATCCTGTGTTTAGCTATTTCTGCATCCTCTCCTCTCTTTCATAAAGTGAGTTCAATAACTCACTACTGGCCTGAAAATTAGTAGAATCTGTAGTTTTCAGCATATTTTGCAAAACACAATACCAGGTTCCAAGCCTAATTCTGAACAGAGACCTTCAGGCTTGTCCTGTGGGACGGAGGGAGCTCAGGCAAAGTTCTGGAGGCAACAGGGACACTGGAGGCCAGGTGAAAGCTGCTGGGCATGAAGCAGACTGGGCACTGGGCGAGAGGACACTTTCCAGCTGGCCAGCATGGGGAAGGGCAGTTTTGTGAGCTGGTGTGGCTGGCAGCCTGTGTAGTACAGGATGCCCGGGCAGGCAGGTGCAGCAGAGGCTCTGCTTTGGCATGTGTGTGGTAGGATGAGAAAACCTGTCTACACTCTCTCCTTGTTTCCCAGAGACTTACAGAGGCTGTGGCTCAAGACCCCTCTGCTTACTAGACAGAACGCCCGGTTTCATTTCAAAGGCAGGGAAACCAAGACACAGATGAGTCTAGGAAGCAAAGAACAGCCAGGGCCAGAAGCCCCTGAGGTAGGTAGGGGAGGAGGAGCCGGCCTGGGGCATCACTGCAGAGGGCCAGGGCCTCAAAGGGCAGAGGAGGGGGATGCTCCCGGACAATGGAGCAGTGGACAGGGAGCCTTCACTCTGTGCCAGCCAGGAATGCCAGAGGCAGCCGAGAGAAGGGTGGGAGGGGCTGAGCCTCTGCAGGCACTTCCCCAGGACAGAGAGGTGAGCAGGTAAGGAGGAACGGACACCACCTGCAGGCGAAGTGGGAATGAAAGGAAGTGTTAGACCTTTGCCACCCACCTGGCCTAGGACAGGAGCCAGGCTGCCCACATGCACGCACATGCGCAGGGCAGCCAGTGTGCGAAGGACTGAGGCCAGCAAGGGGACGGCAGATGGGGGAGATCGGACGCTCTGTGGACCACAGAACCAGCAGAAGGCTGGAACACACCTGCCATGTGGAGGTCTGGGGACCTATGCACCCTATAGTCAGGTGGGGTGCTATGGGGAACACTCAGCTCCACCTGGCCTTTACCAATGGCAGGAGAACAAGACTGGGAGATGCAGACTGCTGACTTCTGAGTCTCACGGGGCAAAGGCTGCCTTCTTCACAACCAAGCAAGAGATTCTCACCACATCTAAAATCATGCTAGGAGGATGGGAGGAGGCTGCAAAGGTTGCAGCTTTACATTTTACTGGGGAAGTGAGCAGAGCCCTTCACCAGCCCCCTAGATACATGAGTCACCTTCTATATTAGGAAAAATCTCTGTGGTGCAAAACAAGACTCTTTTTTCTCGAAGGTACATTCATGGCTTGACACTGAACTTTTGGAAGTGCACACCACTGCCAAATCATGCACTGGTCTCACACACAAAGTGAGATCCTCCTGTCTCTCCCTGGTGCTCTCTCCGAGAGCAGCACGCCATCACCTGCCCCGCCTGGCCAGCCACCGACATCAGGTTCTCAGCGATTCGTGTTGGCAGTATAGTAAGAGGGAACAGCTGCTGCCAAACTCCTATCTAGGAACACCCATGCCCCAGATGCGCCCCAGATGCGCCCCAGATGTGCCCCTGACATACACACCAGGCATATGCCCCGGTCCCTTCCAAATGCCCCAAGTATAAGTCTGGGTCAGAAAGGCAATACTTCATAAAAAGTATAAGACCAGCACTCTGGAAAGCTGAGGCTAGAGGTCTGCAAGTCTGAGCCCAGCTTGGGAAACTCAATGACTTAGAGAGACTCTAGCTCAAAACACAAACTGGGCAATGGTCTGGGGTATAACTCAGGGAGAAAGCTCTGGCCCAACCCACACTGCTGAGACACAAACAAGGATAAATCAGCAAGACGGGCCCAGTGTCCGTGCGGCACCTGGCATTGCCTAACACCAAGCAAAGAGTGGAAGCATGGTGGCTGCTCTCTCTACATGTCCCCAGGGGCTGGGCGCAGTGCTGACAAAGATGCCCACTAACAGAGACACGAACGTGCCCCGACGGTAGTCAGCAAGGCATGGCCATGAGGAGACTGTCATCATCACCGTCGTCCCTATGTGAGATACTATGGGAAAATGTCTTTCAAAGTTCAGTGCAGTCCCTTCCAGAAACAGATCCCTTTATGACAAGATGTTCCCCTCTCTCTCAAACAGTTACCCAACTGCCCACACCTCTTGTAGACCTGCATGGCAGCAAACTCCATCCTGCCTCAGCTGAGTAACGGGTGTGGTCAATTCAGACCTTCTTCCATCTTAATGAATGCTGACCTAGGTGGCAATATTGCGGTATAGCTTATTATAATCTCACTACAGACTTTCTAATAAAAGCTCTATAAAATTCTTTCTTTCTATCAGTGAGTAACACCAGGAATCAATACTGTGATCTATGGTTTCAGACCTGTCCACCTTACAAGTCATGTCAAGTCAGTCACCACTGAGAGCCTGCGCCAAGCCTTTTGCTCCTGCCAAGTTCTAACTCAGAGGACACCTTTCAAAGGTCAAGTGTGGCCTCTACGGGCATCACCACTATGCCCTGGCCAGCCCTCAAGTGCTGGTATATGGACTTCTCTCCAGGGGCATCCCAGGCCTGCTGCTTCTCTCTACCAACTCCAAACTCTATCCCATTCTGCAAAGGAATTCAGAAGAATAAAGAAGGTATAGATGCAAAAAATAAAAGGGAGAAGAGAGCCAGAGAGAAAAAGAGTTTTCAAGTAATTTTTGCAAAAAGTCTAAGAAAATTGCTTTGCGTTATGAGCACAGTGCACTTTGTATCTACTCACTCCTTGAGCTTGGCCCCAGAGGCTGTGCTCTAGATGCAGGCAGACATTCATGTAGCCTGCACCGCTCGCCGCCCAGAGACTCAGTAGCAGCAGGCTCTGTGGCCTCCAGAGAAGACAAAGCTGCCATTACAGTCCCGTCTTTGGCACCTCTTGTCAACCCAGGTAGGAGGAAGTGACACCACAGTACCATGGGTCTGTGTACTCACTGCCATGGAGACCAGGGCATACCTTCTGATGTTTCCTGTCTTTGGCACTGTGAATGGTGTCATGCCAAGAACATGTAACATTCTTGATTCTACAAAGTTCCAGGTCTAATGGGTGTCCTGCATGCAGGAGAAACGATCCATTAATAGAATGACCCATAAGAGAGGAAGCATGTTGATGATTTTCTCTTAAAATCTTTAACTTATTATGGAGTTAACTCATTATGACACTTGCCCATATGAAGTACCGTGGCTAAGAACAAGTGCTCGCCAGGTCGCCCCCACAGGACCTGGTGAGGCCACAGGAGCACACACTCTGCTGCCCACAGCGGTGCACTATTCCTGTTAATACAGTGGTGGTGACTTCTGACACTGGCAAGCATTAGGAAGTGCAGCATACTCAGAGCTAATTATCTTAATTACAGAAAACAGTAGCACAACATGCTAGAATAAACAGAACTAGAATTTAGAGTTATCACCGGAATAAAGCCTTACTCTAAATCTTAATGCACAAGCCCAATTCTCGTGTGTGCTGGTGACATAGCACACGCGTAACTGCGTGATGCTAAAGCGCCAAGTGACTGGCAACCGCCTCACTTTCAGTAGTAGGTTCCAGGCACCTCGCATTTCAGAGAAGATATTATTTGCTTAGAGCACTACTCAATGCAGTAAATTCCCATTACAAGAAACCCTGGACAACTCCCCAGGTGCCACATAAACAGGCTTGACACAATCTCTGCAAAAAGTTAATATATTAGTGTTCGTGACTCAGATCTGCAACCAGGAGAGGCAAAGCTCCAGTTGTATCATAGGCTGAGACACATGGTCTTCTGCTGAGCAGCTACTATGTGGCCAGCACCTGAAAGCTCAGTGGACAGCCCTTTCCGGAATTCGTGGTCAGCACCCGCAAGCTCAGTGGACAGCCATTCTCTGACCTATGTGGTCAGCACCTGTAAGTTCAGTGGATAGCCATTCTCTGGCATACGTGGTCAGCACCTGTAAGCTCAGTAGACAGCCCTTCCCTGGCATACATGGTCAGCACCTGTAAGCTCAGTGGACAGCCCTTCCCTGGCATCCATGGTCAGCACCCACAAGCTCAGTGGACAGCCCTTCCCTGGCATACGTGGTCTGCATCCATGGCGGCTCGGTGAGGAGTCCTCTGCTCTGCCTGATTCACTCAGTGTGTAAGGCCACATGGGAACTCTGCTCCTCCAATGTTTACTGCTCTCTAAGCCCTCCGTGAATGGAGACCCTCCAAGTAGCACTCCAGTACCTTCATGGAACCTGTCTTGTATAAGAGCCTTACCGGGAAAGTAGCTATTGAACTCTAACAGGACACATGAGGGCAGAAAGGAGCCATAGAGGGAGGAGGGATAGCAGTACTGGACAGAGGCCTGAGTGCTCCATGCCACACCCTACATGCTTTTGGTGGCAGCTCTGCGGGGAAGGCCACGCCTCCAATGGCACATGCCCTGGCACATAGCGACAGCCACAGGGGCCCTGGCCAGCAGCTGCAGAGGCAACTCATACCCAGCTCCCTGCACCCTTCAGCATTCGCTACTTCTCACTTGCAGAAAACCAGCCACAGCAGTGCTCTGGTCCACAGAAGAGTCTTTGTGCATGCATTTCTCAGACTGCCATGGTAATGCATAGCTTTGGTGCCCTGCGCTACCTCTGCCTTCTACCATGTTGCCTCGGTTACTCTTCTCTTATTGCTTGAGACTAAATACTGGATGCCCAAAGTTAAGGAATAAGAATTTTATTTAGTTAATAATTTGTGGAGATTTCAGCCCACATTCAGCTGGCTCTAAGGCAGGGTGACACATGGCAGAGGGCAGCAATTATGGCGGCTAAAATGACAAATGCACCAAGAGTAAAAAGGGAGGAGGAACGAGTGAGCAAGGCCCTCTCCCTCCCTTACACGGGATGCAGGTTGCCCGCCCAGGGCCAGTATGCCCTCACACCCACAATCTCCAACTGCAAGAAGCTTTGGGGGACATCTGGACACAGACCCTGACACATGGAATGTCTTCTTCTGATTCTGGAATAGATTCCTGTAGGACCTCAAGTCCACCCCAAAGTCCTCTCTGTGAAGTTCTCTCCCATGCCCAAAAGCACTCCAAGCTGCCTGTCCCTGGCCCCCACACACAGTCTCCTCCTCATGTGTTTGCCTGTACTGCTGTGCTTATCTTTCTGACTTCCTCCACCTGGATGTAACTTCCTTCGATCCCTGAGTCACACTTCCGCTTTGCAGCTGTCTCTCCCAGAGCAGCTCCTCTGAGTGGTTCACACTCTGTGAATGACCCATGAGCAACACATGGCCCAGGGAACCTCTGTCCTTGTTGGAAGTCCAGCCTTGAGAACAATCAGGAGCAGCACCAGGAGGCAGCTCCCAGGGCCACGCAGGCACTTAGCAAACCATCTGTTTCTCAGAGCGTGATCAACAGATGCTGCTCACTTGATTGCATGCCTTGTAAAACAGGGGGCAGGGGATACAGCCCAGCAGGACAAGTGCCTGCCTGGTAAGTGCCAGGTCCTGAGTTTGGCTCCTGGTACTCTCCCCCACAAAAGAAAAATAGTTTCAACAAGACATTAAGAAATTAAGGGTTGGAAAGATTACAAGGTGATGAGTTCAGTCATAAAAAAAGAAATTAGAGTATAAAAAAAAGAAATTAGAGTGCCACTGATTAAAAGATGTGATGCTCACGCTTGGGTGCATACTCACAAACCACAGACACAAAAATGTTACTAAAAGAATTAAAAATGAAGTCACAGAGATGATATTTGTAAAACACAAACTTGGTAAATAACTGGTATTGAAAATATGCAAAGAACTCTTAAATCTCAATATAGGAGAAAATTCAATTTAAAAATACGCCAAAGTTCTGAAGAACTCGGGTGGCAGGTAAGCATAGCAAAATGCTCTATGGCTCAAGGCATCAACACAAGTGGAGCAAGAGGACACCACCACACCCTGACCCAGGTGGGGGGCCTGTAGGATTTGGAGTAGCAGGGTCACTCAAGGATGCTGAAGGGTGCAGCCCCCTTGGAGCAAAACTGCAGATTTCTGAAGGACTAAACATGCTCTTAGCATAGGGCTTGGTATTGCTTGCTCTGTGGCCCTTAGCAAAGTAGACTCAAAACTTTGTTCCTCATGAAGATGGTCACACAGATGTCTTTGACAGCTTTATTCATAATGCCAAAGACTGGACAGCAACCAGGATGTCCACCAGTGAGAGGAAAACCACAGCATATCCAGGGAACACTGCTACTCAGAACTGAGAGAAATGAGCTGCCAGGCCCTGAAAGACACAGAAGAAACGTAAATGCCTGTCACTAAGTGCAAGAAGCCAGTCTTGGAAGGCTGTAGGCTGTGTGGCTCCATTGAGGTGGACCCTGAGAAAAGGCAAGGAGATGGGAAGACCAGGGCAGCTGGAGCACACAGCATGCTAGGACAGTGACTGCCCTGAGGCTCTATGCCGAGGGACATGCGCCCCTGCTCGCTCACCCAGGCCCACAGAACGTACAACACTGAGTGCCACAAGATTCTGGTGGGTGATGGCCACGTATCAGTGCTGGCTCAGGGATGATGGCAAACGCTTCAGTCCTGCTTTACTCCGGACACAAGACGCTCACAGGAGGGAAGGATGTGTGCAGTAGCATGGCAGAGTGGCAGCTTGCTATTCCCACTCGGTCTCCGTAGACCTAAGACTGCTCTACACAACTATCTCTACCAATCTTACACTTTCCCGGTGAGCAAATGTCTTGTACTAAAGAAGATCCTCTGGAGAGCTAGCATGTGTGTGGAGTTGGGATGGGATCAGGTGAGAACTGCCATTCTGTACTGGAGCAGAGGAATGGGGCACGGGGACATGGCACTAGGTGACAAGGTGCAAGACCTCCCTCCTTACCCTGAGGAGGCAGCAGCCACAGAGGGCACAGTGGCCGTGAGGCCCTGACGCACACAGCAAGGACAAGGACAGCACGAGCTGCACACCAGAGGTGCAGCAGGCCAAGAATGCATCTGCTCGCATCGCAAGCTGTTCTTGGTGTGATCCAAAGGGGCTTCGGGCAGGCCTCCCTCAAGAGACTGTGGTGGCAAACCTTGCATGGGCACCATTTCTGGCCTTATGCAGCAAGAGCCAATGTCGCTGTCTATACCAGTGGTTTTCAACCTTTCTAATGCTGAGACCCTGCAATATAGTTCCTCATGTTGTGGTGACCCCAAACCAAACAATAATTTTGGTGACTACTTCAAAACTGTAATTTTGCTACAGTTATGATTCAGAATGGCTTTAGGCGACCCCTGTGTTTTGGTCGTTCGACCCCCGCCCGGGGGGGGGGGGATGCGTTGAGAACCGCTGGTACACTTGCTCCCTGAGGATGAAGCATGGGGCTCCTGGGGCCCACATCCAGCATCCCTAGGAAGGTCAGAAACCAGAAGGCTGCTTGTTTCTAGAACCAAGGCCTAGCCACCCCAAGCCCCACGCCTGAGGACCAGTGGATCCCAGGCCATGCCCTAGAGCGCTACAGAAATCACGGGGTGGACTCACACCCCCAGATCCCCACCTCCAGGCCTCACCCAGAACCTCAGCTTGTGCTGGTATCTGGAATGGGGTGTCATGAGGCCCATAAAAAAAACACTTGGGGCTATATGGGGAAGAAGCCCCAATCCAACAAGCCCAGTGTGTCCTCCCAAGAAGGGGTGCTGGGAGAAGGTTCTAGCAGAGCATGAGTGTGAAGGCGCAGGCCGAGGTGCACCCCGGGGAGAGGCAGTTGGTGCCTGTGGGCCCTAAGAGAACTGGCCACACTGCCTGTGGTCTTGGCCTTTCGGCCTGCCCCCATGAGAGACAGACTTGTGTGTGAGAGAGGCCCTACAGCAGTAGTGGCGAGCCTGTGTGTTATCACCGAAATCCCTGAAAGGTTTGCCACTGCTGCCTGAGAGGGTACTCTGTCTGGGCCTGCCAGCTGTACCACCTCAGGCTGGCTGGGAGGAAGGATTCCCAGTCACTCCCCACATCCACAGTATTCTGCAGGGACAGAGGCAGCGTCACCATGTGGGGAGCAGGAACAGGACTGAGAGGGAGGTGCTACATGCTAAGCTCACAGGACACCCAACATTTCCATATCTGTATCTACACTGTAACACTGGCCCAAACTATAGGTGCTTCGGTGAGTTCTACAGATACAGGTTTCAGATACTCTAGGATTGTCAGAGAGAGGGCGGGAATGACAGCCACAGAGCTGCATGGTGCCACGCAACCCAGCAAAGCAAACGATTTGACTATGTGCACTAATCCAGTGCTTTAAAAATCAGGCTTTAGGGTAAGTTAGAGAAGGAACTGTAACTTGATGCATTCTGAGGGCAGGAGAGAAATGTGACCTTGGGTGTCTCTCTACCTTCTACTGTGATCCTAATGAATCAGGGGAGCGAGCACAAGCATGCGATAGACCCTGCCCAGAAGGTATCCCAGAGTTAAGTACACCTCCCCTGGAATCCACCTGTCCTCTGTCCGCTGGCACAGACTGCAGCTGCCCTTTCTCATCCAGTGAGGCCCAGCTCACAGACCCACTGCATCCTTGGCTTGCACGTGCCAGAGTCAGAAGCTGCAGTTTTCAGTGCTACACAGAAACTGCCCAGGCAATGAGGTGTGCACCTGTAATATTCTTAATAAGAATCGCAAGGCCACTCAGGCCACGCCACTCCAGCAGGCACCGGCATGCTGGTAGGCAGCGAGCACTATGCATCCTCCCTCCCAGGACTTGCCTGGGTGAGACTAAACAAACACCAGTTCCCAGCATCAGCAAGGACTCTGGGGCCAAGTACTCGAAGTCATTCTTACATCCCAGGACCCCAAAGCCGTACTGCAGCCAATCACACTTACTGAATTTCCACAGGAGAATCACAAATGGTGACAGATGGACCTTCACAAATGTGAATGAGAGGTTTTGTGCTTTCCCCCAGCAGCACAGGTGGAGGTGGAGGCAGCTAGAGCAAGAGGCAGGGTGGGCTTGGCCTGCCCTGCATGGTCTGGGGCAGTGAAGACTCCTGCAGCTGCAGTATGTGGTGACACTGGCACCGAGACTCAGCTCAACTTAGATGGGACAGCAGGAGACGTCCTGGGAATATGGGGCTCTTGCTTAGGGTGGCTTCATGTACCCACTTCCACAGCCAATGCCAGGTGGTACTAGCTGACCAGTAGCTGCTGCACAGGTGAGGGTCACGTGCCAACCGTCAACCCACACTTGTGCAACTTCCTTAGACTCAGTTGCACACTGACTTTTACCTGCCTTCACATGCTAAGGTGTCTAGGTGGACTTCATGACATGGCCCCACCAACGTGCTCTGCTCCCCTCCCGCTGCAAAACCAGGGTGCTGGTCATGGCAGTCGCAGGTATGAGCCTTGTGTGGAGTCAGGAGGCTGACAGAGCAGCTGCAGCCCATGGCCGTCCTGCATGGAGAAGTCAGTGTGGTCCCTCCTCCAGGCCAATCCCCTGATGCTTCCGAATGCAGGCTGAGGGGAAAGGTTTAAACAATACCTCCCCACATCCTCTTCTTTATAAATGGAAAATGTTGCTTAAAAACATCTTTTGTGGAGAGTGTGGTCTAAGAATCTCTTAAGTCCTAAGATCCTACAATTCTCAGAAACCAATAAATGAAAACTAATAAAAACCCAGGTCCCCAGCTCACGTTGCTTATTTTACCTGACTCTGCAATTGTCTTGGGCTGACCTTACAGCTGGAGGGCAGTGTGTGACTACACTCCGCCATCCCCTGCCCACCACAGCAGTGCCTCCTGCCCCCTGCCCCCACCAGGCCTGCAAGGAGGACAGCCTCAGCAGAGGACCTGGGGGTGGACTGCTCCCCGAGAAATACATCTCTCCTGCATCATTCTTTCAGCAACTAAAACCATCACCACGTCAACTGCAACAGATGTATGTGTTCTAAGCGCCAGGCAGGCCATCCATCACCCACCAGTTGGGCGTTTTTCATGTTTGTTTTTGTTACCAGAACTTTATTTCCATTGGGCACATACTTGGAATTCGTTCAAGGCCTGGATCAGGCGGCAGTGGGAGTGGCAGGGGCAGGGCCATGCCTCCCGGGTCAAACCCATGTTTTGTAAGCACTGCCACGAGAGAAGAGCAACACAGGAGGCTGGGAAGAGTGAGCGGAGGGGCATGGTCCACACCCAGGCTCCACAGCCCACTGCCAAAAGCACCGCCCCTGCCCCTCCTCTACTCAGCCACCTGGCTTCCAGGTGGAAGGAAGTCAGTACCAGACCCTGAGGCAGAAGTCAGGCAGGCTGGTGGCACAGCTGAGATACCACTGCACTCCACCTGGGAAGCACAGATGGACCCTTCCCCATTGCTGGTGGGAATGGCAAATGGCGCAGCCTTGGAAGAGGGTCTGGCCGGTCCAATCACCTCGGGACACCCTACGCACTCTTGCACTTACCAAGTGAATTGGCAACCTAGGCCCACAGAAAACCCTCTAGGAAATGGGCATGGCAGCTTTGTTCATGAGGTCTGGACCAGAAATGTCTGGGCTGCCCTCCACAGGCGCATGGGACAGCACTGAAAAGAGGAGCACTGGGGAGCCATGCAAAGACACAGAGCAAATGTTGTGTGTGTCAGGAGGCACGAGAGCAGGGTACAGGGAAGAAGGAGGTTGGTGGCCACAGGAGCACCGAAAGAATCTGAGGTGGCACTGAGCTGTGTGAGTGGGTGAGAGTGCACAGGTGTCCCCAGACATCTGTCCAAACTCCACAGAGTGGCCCGTGCAAGTGGAACTGCATGCAAGGAACCTGGCATCCAAGTCAGGAGCACAGAGGCCCTCTGAGAGGCACAGAGAGCAGGAATTATCTGGGTCTGATGCTCAGTTTTTCTATTTACAAAAGTTGCTTTACCAAAAGTCTTTTAAAGAGCAAGAACCTTCTGTCATTCTGCCATGAGTCTCAATTTTCTCATCTGTGAAATAGGCTGCTCTCTGGCTGACGGGGTATGATCAGCGTCTCCGCACTGCCTCCTCCCTGTAGCTGCTCTTCCTGAGGCCCCTCTCATCACCCTGTCCACTGCCAGCCCACCTGGCCATGGACCTGAAAGGCTCCTACCTCAGGCCCCCAGAAGAACAGAAGGAAGGGAGGGCAGGTCTTCTGCAAGGTGACACCCCATAGGACACTGCTGTGGGCCTGCTTTGCTAGCCACTGGGGACAAGGCCTGGGCCTATGCCAGGTGTCAGAAGGATAAGAGATGGCTGCAGAGTCCCAACCAGAGCAGCAGAAGGCTCACAGGCAAGACGCCTGTCTCCAAACAGCCCCACAGCAAGCAAAGCCTGCCCTGCTGGCCAGGGGAGGATACAGAGGAGCCCAGGAGCCTGAGGGTGGGGCTGTGGCTGCATGGGGTGTGACCCCCATGATGCACCCATTGGTTTTCTCCAAGGAAGCAGAGTCGACTTGGTCCAGCAGTGCGGGGACATCCCCACTGGAGCACAGCTGGGAGAGAGGATCTGTCCTCCACCTTGACCTCTGCTGGCCAGAGGGCAGCTCTAGGCAGAGGGGCAGTGCTGTACCATGTGCAAGCCAGCCTGGAGGCAGATGTATGGTGTCAGCTGCACTCCCTCTAAGAGCACTTGGAGCCAAGCTGTGAAGTAACAAATATCTCAAAAAAGCTTCCTGAAGCTCTGGGGCCTATACCATTCAGAAGAACCGAAAACCCTAACAATAAGGATGCCCAGTCCCCAACTGGCACCACCAAGAACTCAGCAAGGGCAGCCAGCACCGCACACCACATCAAGGACCAGGAAGGGGTGCACAGGCCTTGTGGGCATTGAGTTAGAGCCCTAAGGAACCCACACAGCAGGGAGCACACGCGTCTGTGTCTCCTGATTGTGCCAGCAGCCTAACAGGCTGTGGCTAAGGAACGCAAACCCCATTGCATGCAGCCGGAGTGCAACGCTCCATGCTGAACCACAGAAGCCCAGGCCACTTGGCACACACGTGCGACCAGGAAAGCACTTCCACAGCCACCAATCTCCACATAGAAATGCGCGCCTTCTTTCCTATGTTAGTCATATCAAAAATAACCACTTTACTTCCAGTTCTTATCCTGAAACAACTAGGAATGAAATCATGTCCAGCAATCACATTCCTGGTAGGGCTGGCACTTGAGGGTAAGCAGCTTCCCAAGCCAGAGCTAGAGCCACCCAGGTGAGGCTGCTCCATGCCTGCACTGGAGTGAGGTCTCCTCTACCATGTGCGCCCTGCACGTGCAGGTCCCACCCCCACCACCCCACCACCATACACTCTGCTGGGACACACAGGTGAAGCCCCCCACCAGCAGCACTGCCACCCACAAGCTGTCCCTATCCCTGTCACAGGCCCTCTGATGGGGCCTGGTCAGGGCTGGGGTGGCATGGAGCTCGTGCATGTACACAGGAAGCAGGACAAACCCAGAGAGAATAAGTACATCCCAGAGCTCCACCCCTACATGGCAGGAGCTGGTGGTCAGCTGCGAGGCTGGACTCAGCCTCATTCAGGAACATGCAGGCTCCCTGAGTGGGAATGCCAGAAGCGGCATGGCTCAGAGAGCAAAGCGCATGGCTGGTTCTAAAGTACTAACGCTGGCCTAATAACACCAGAGGAGCAGTCTGTCACCTGGCGACCACTCAAGACAGTCAGCAACAGGAGCAGGTGGTGGGCAGGGCTGCAGCCCAACGCTCAAGAGCTGCACACATTCTGCCTCTTATTTTCTGGTTTTCCTTTTCATTTTAACTACCAATAAGCTGGAGTAATCTTTTTTTTTCTAAATAAATAAAGAAAGAAAGAAAGAAAGAAAGAAAGAAAGCTGTGCTCACAGTCACAGACACTTATATCAAGTAACTGCTGCAGTTCTAGGGCCAGCACTAACTTGGCAGAGGCGCAGACGTCTGCCCCAGCCATGACCCAAACCTTTCCATCTGTCCGTGCAGTTCCTTCTAACAGCTCCCCTTGCCTGTGCTACAGACCCTGCCAAAGGCTGGCCCTGCCCTTGTCCAGGAATCACGCAGTCACTTATACAAGTGCTCCCTGAGACACTGGCCTTGGTAACAGATGATCTGGCAAGAAAATACTTGTTGCTGGGCACCAGTGAGACCCACATGGCTAGGCAAAGTCCCGCTGTGAGCAAGTCTGAAGCCACAGAACACTCCATCTTAACACGGGAGACACACTCGAGTCTGAGGACAAAATTATGAATGGAGCCATCAGACTCCACCTGGCCGGGGGAGGCAGTGACAGCTCCTGTCTGGGCGTGCTCAGTCCTTCCAGTGTGACCTCCGTGAGCAAGGAGTTAGCAGACACTGAGTGCACGGCGTCCGGCTCACCCGGAAGAACCAGACCCTCTCCCTCCATCTGAGAAATGCCTGTTCGTGCACAACGAAGAGCAAGCATCCGGTGAGCCCCGTCAGCACTGTGCTCAAGTACCAGAGAAGACCAAAGAGCTCAGCCCTCGCCGGCTACCAATCCCCTGTGCCCAGCCCTCTGGTGGGGGGAAGTGTGCTGGTGCCTGATGCCTTGGGGACCTCCACAGCCACACAGTCCCCAGGGCTCAGAAGACACTGCCTCCTCCCAGAGCTTGGTCAGCACCAAGTGCCAGGACTCTGCTCTGCTCAGAAGAAGCGGCTTTCTGCCTGCCATAAAAGCCAATGCAGGCAGCGCTTCACAGCAGGCTCCTCAGCCCGGCACCTCCTCTCCCTTCCTCTGCCTCCCGAAGCTGCAAGAGGCACCAGTCCCCCTGCACCAGGCATCACAAAGGAAGCTCACGTGCAGCTCCCCTCTATCTCCTTCACACACAAGCACAGGTTTTAATACCTGCAGGTCCCTAATTCCCCAGGGAACCCTAAAGCAGCAGCCAGCTGCTGCGTCCTCGCCATACTAAGGCGAGAGCCAGCCAGCAGAGTTCTTGCAATACAGATCCCTCTGGCACTCGCTCATTACTGGGAGAATGGTTAACTGGAGACTGAACTTGTCTTTGCAGAATGACAGAACTGTAGTTCTGGACTGTCACGCAGGAGCTGTGTCCCCAAATCCTCCATGGCAATTAGGATGCTCTCTGATTGCAGTAGTATGCATCCCCCAGCCACCACTGCCTTCCCCGGGGAGTGGAGTATTGGACTTGTAAAGCAGTGCAGCCTCAGGCTGTGAGTTGGGGCAATGGAAAACCATGCTGCGAAGTACCGAGAGGCAAGCAGTCCCCGAGTTAGCCAGCCCAGCGCCACCACACTCTGCCGCGTCTACCTGCTGCCACAGCTCAGTGCAAGTGCACATCGGGGGTGAAAAGTAGGAAATGAGTCATCCTTGACTTACCGAGGCTTGGTGGCAGCTGCACTGCTGGCAGCATCCAAATGCAAGGAACAGAGGCTTCTCAGCAGGCAGACGGGAGCTGCGTGCTCGGGCTGGAGGGAAGCCGGGAGGACCCAGCGTGCGTCCCTGCTCCGGTCAGCCCCAACTCCCGCCAGGCTGCCACAGAGCTCTGCAAAACAAGCACACTGCAGCAGGGTGGCGGGTGGAGGACCGCGATGCATGTCCCATATATTCAAGCATAATAGAAAACACGGATCTGGAGTGGACTGCATGTGGATGTGGGGGCTGCCTGGCAAGGAGCGGAAGAAGCAGGCATGCGGCTGCTAACGGAATTAGCCATGGAGACGGACGCTGTGATTAGTGTGTGGTGCCGTCCCCCGGGACATCGATTATAGAGAGCAGGTGCTCGGTCTGCTGCCTCCTCAGACGGACGTCTCTAATCTCATTTCACCAATGATCCCATTTAGACAGGAGCCACGGATTGTGATGATATCACTCGCTTGGGGAGCCATACATGGGCAACTTCCTAGGGCGCGTCACCGCACTGACGACACAGAGCTTCACAAGAACGAGTGGGCAGGGTGCTGGAGAGGCTGTCCACCCGCAGCTCCTGTCCGCTGGCTGCTCCCTGCCTCCGTGGTCGTCCTCAGGGCAGCAGCAGGGGACCAGAGAGCCCTCTACTCAGCTGAGCCGCAGGCACGCAAGAAGCCGGCTCGGCAGGAGGAGTGCAGCTTAAGCACCAAGCCCGCTGGCTTCCACACTTCCTCTGCCTGCTGCCTGGATGCTGCCAGGCTGGAAATAGGGAAAGCATTCTGTGCACAGGGAGGGTCTGGGTCTTTTGTGACTGCTGGCACTCGAGCTCCGCCCCAGCCTCCACCTCCTGTCTTACTCCACGGAGCCTCAGCTGGAGGGACAGACGCAAAAGGGAAGGTGAAGACAGCATCACCCAGGTCAGGGTGGCCAAGGGTCCTCACTTGCCACAGAGAAGCTTCCCTTGGTGCAGCTGCAGCCAATGAGCTGAGATTTATGCACATATTATTTTCTTCAGGTCCGCAGTCTCTTGTGCCTGCAAAGAAAGCTTGTGGTGAAACCCAAGAGCAAGAAGAAGGTCAGGGAAGCTGCCCTGCATATGGGAGCGTGGGCAGTGCCCAGCCATGTCCCTGTCACGGGGGCTCTCCTAGGTCTCCCCTCAACCATGCCGGTGACCCAGTGTGCACATGGAAAAGACAGGATGCCCTGCTGTGAATAGGAGTGTGGAGTCACCAGGCTTTCAGACTGAATTAGACTGGTGTGTAACTGCAGGCTGTCTTGTGGACCAGTGGTGCACGTTGTGCAGGTATAGTGGTGTGCTACTGTGCAGTGGACTTGCTATTGTGTTCACTAGCCAAACCCACACACATGCCCAGGCATCTACATTGATTATTCAAGGTCAAATGCTCTCATACACTGATGCTCTAAACCTCCTTCCTGACGTCTGCTTCATCAGAGCCCATTACTCCCAGGAATGACCCTGTGTTTGGCCTCAGGAAACCCTAGGGCTGCTGGTCTCTGCTTGGTGAGCTCACACATGGACCATGGCCCTCAGCTGCAATGTCACCGCTGTCACTAGAAGGGCAAAGAAAAAAATTCTGCCCACCCAGGTCCCCAGAAGTATGATCTTTACAGATGCAGTTAATTAAGGCTCTTGGAGCCTTGATGGGGGGAGACAGCACCCTTGCAAGAGAAGCAGTCCAAACATGGCTGCATAATGGGTCACATCGAAGGCTCAGGGGTGCCCTCACCAGCAGGTTCAGGGCAGAGGCTGGATGGGCATGCAAGGGGTGCCTGCTCTGATAATTGTGCACCTCCAGATACACAGATCCTGGGAACAAGATGAATGCCTGCTTCCTGGAGCTCCGCATCCATGGTGCTGTTCTGGGGCTGCCCAAGGAACTGATAGGACTATGTAGGTCTAGATGTGACCAGTAGATGATTCTGTGGCCCCGGCTATTCCCAAGGGCTAGCTCTGAGATCATGAATGTATTGGCACCTTGGCTCCATCCTGGACCTATCTAAGCCCTGAGCCTGGACCCAGATTGGACTCCAGGACACTGTACAACAGACATCATAGGAAATTCTTGAAACCAGATTCAGTTCCTAGATTCCACCGAGCCAACAAGCACACAAGCAGCCAGGCCCCATGTCTGGATCCTCCCTACCCTGTTCTGGGTCCTTGGGTCTCCAGTCCTGCCACCAGAAAAGCTATGGGCACTGTGGCCATGCTCTATCCAACAGCTATGTTGCCTCCTCCTGGCATGTGCTTCCTGGATGAAGGGTCCACGCACCACACAGCCTCCCACAGGAAGCAGGGTGGGGCAAGGGCACAGCCTGTAGCCCCTCACAAAGGGGTCTGAGCAGGACCAGCAGGTATGCCTGCTCTCCTGGAATGTGTGAGCAAGCTGCAGGGACAGCTCGCACTCAGGCTGGCCCACAGCCAGGCTTTGTACATCAAGCCCCACGACCAACGACCTGGTATGCTTAGACCTCCAGACCCAGGGCATGGCTCCACATCCCCTAGCCCTGACCTGAAGATACACTTCATTGAGAAAACCACAGAGCAGGGCAGTGTGTGGCTGGCAGGAACCAAGTGATAAGTGACACCACAGCCCAAGGGGCATGCAGGAACGAAGGGCAACCGGAACCATGGAACCAGGGTGGAGCACTTCTGAGGGGGCCCAGGCACTGCCAGGGTGGGGCCTTCAGAGCCCAGGCACTTGAGGTCTGAGCACACGTGGGCACTGGAGGTGGCCCTGGAGACCTTGTGCCATCCCCAGAGCACAAGCTTTGCGAGGTTACTTAAGCAGATGCTGGCAGGGCTCTGCCATCCACCTGGTCAAGGCCCCACAGAGCTAATAAAAGTTTGTTGAGTTGGAAGCATGCATCCTGAGCTTTCTTGAGGTATTCTGGGTGGCCTAGAGGCCATCACAGTAAGGGAAACTGAGGTTCAAAGGTGGAAGGTGATTTGCACAGTGACGTCCCAGTAAAGAGGCACTATCCTTGCACACCACATCTCAGACAGGCTGGGATCCTCAGAAGTGATCAAACTCAGAGCCACGTTAGGGGCGGCTTCCATGCTTACATGGCTGGTGGCTGCCAACTCAAGGCTCACCAGCTCTGGGAAGCCTGCCTGCCCTCTGAGCAAACCTCCTCTCAGGAGCTGATGCCCCATGGAACCCCAAGGACCTCAGTGGCTGCAGCAGTGTCACAGAAGCTGCCTGAGTCCCCTCACAGAAAGGCCACCCACAATGTATCCACAGGGTCACACTGCAAGACTGGGCCAGACTGCACAGACTGCACCGTCTTTGCCAGCCAGCATGGCTCTAGCACTTGGTGTCCAGTGGCTTCAGACCTCAACCACCTGCCTCTAGGAACTCAGCTTGGACTCAAGGCTCAAAGAAAGTGCTACCTTCTCATAAAGTTATTTCCCAGTGTCCACAGCAGGGCTTCCAGACAAAGGCAAATGTGAGCCCTGGTTGTGAAGGGGGCTGAGGCCCCAAGGAGCTGCCACCAGAGGAGCCAGTGCTGCCAACACTGTGCCTACAGATTCCTTCCCTCCAGGAGTACGCTGACCCTCCCCCCCCAGCTGAGGGACTAAGCAGAGCCACAGGAACCCCTACCCCTCGCAAGATCACCAAGCTCCCCATGGCCACCACCAACAGAGCGCTGTCACAACCACAGATCTGCACCATTCGCAGGAATGAAGAGTCTGTGTCCTGCCTCTGCCTCCAGATCCAGAGCAACGACTCATGAGCTGGTGCCCAGGGCACTCAGAGCTCTCCTCAGCTGTGTACCTTGAGGTGTCTTGGCTAGAACAAGTGCTTCGTTTGGCTACATTAAATTAAAGATCACCTTCCCCCTGCTGTCCTGGCAGTGGCCCTAACCTCTGCTGTGCTATCAGGGAGTGCCTCACAATTCCCAGGGATAAAAGGCCACAGGTGTTGGCAACAGTTCTCAGAGGGAGTAACAGAGGCTGCCTGCCTGGTGTCTGGTCCCTGCTGCACCCTCAGAAGGAGGACTGGGATTAAGAGCCCAGATTTCTGATCTTTTGGAGGTCAGCATAAGAAATCATGACGTAGTGCCAGAAACTGCAGGCAATACATAAACTTCCGAGTTGTGAGGGCAATGCCATTTATAGATATAGAAGGGAAGAAGAATCAGGCAATTAAGGATTTATGCCCTTGTTTACACACCATAAAAAGAATAATTTTGTAAAACTGAAAGCAGAAGTATCATTTAAATATGTGGAGTGACATGAGCAGTGCATGACGGAAATTTACATGGTGGTGAATTCTAATTTATTCATGTCTCCTAATAACTCATGTGAATACAAATGGCTGGCTTCAACTTACCACAACGTCATGCATTTATAATGAGAACCCCACCCTGTGTCAGAACTGCTCTTGCAGGAAGCGTTTCTACAGGTCAGAAACATCAAAGGTTGCAGTGGCAACCCCACACCCTGGCATTTTCTTGCAATGAGACAAGTGTCTTAGGGCTCGTGAGTCTTAGGGTTAGCAAGTGGTGCCTCTTCCTTCTGCCTCTACGACCCACTAGGATTCAGAGGCGATTCATACATGTTGAGACCCTACCAGTAGCTGTCAAATTTCACAGCCACATCACACTCAGGCACTGTGTTCACCTGGAGACACATGGCTGGGATATTCCCACTATTGAAAATAAAGTAACATCTGGAGCTATTCTCTGGCAAGGTCAAAATTCAAACCAACCTTGATCAGACCCAAAGTCAGTGCTGACTCCAGAACAGCACAAACCCCAGACGTGGCAGGACAGGCAAGTCAGCACCCTTCCTGCCTTGCCCCGGGTGAGGCAGGGCCTCTAAGGAAAGTTGCACAGCCAGAACGTGAGGCATGGGCCTCTAAGGAAAGTTGCACAGCCAGTTACATAGCCAGCCATGGAATCAAGAACAACTTTTGAGATGTGGCTTGAAACATGTAAAGTCCCAGAATTAAGACCCAAAATAAAGGTGCTGGGGAAGGAGAGAGCTAAAGGAAACTAGAACAGAGACACGTCGAGTCCTGGGCACTAAATCGTGTGCTATCTGTGGTGCTGTAGAGGAACCAGAGTGTGGACACGGGGACATCAAGGAGCCCCAGGCATTGAGGAGGACTGGGCCATGGCCCCAGAACAGTGTCACAGAGGTTACAGGCCACCTGTAAAGTTACTCCACAGGATAGGATTAACCAATATCAATTCAAAAGTTATATGGACAGGTTCTCCTAAAGCAACAGTATAACTTTTAAATAGGCCTACTGGTTCAGAATTGCTTTAGGACGTTATGTGGCACAGACTCGGTCCCTGAAATAACCCCACATGGCACAAATGGAGCCACCCATGCCCATATCCCAGACCTTCTACGCCACCCTGGCCTCACAGACAGTCTCTTTCTGCCTCTCTAGTCACCTCTTTTGGCAGCCGATGGATGACTGTCTCTCAAACCTGGTGATGGAGAGGAAGGGTTCCAAAGAGATTAAAAGATGGAAGAGTAGGCCTCACGCCCAGGCCTGCCAGCCTCCAGGGTCTTCTGTTGGTGAGCTCCCCCAGCAGAAGGAGGTGCTGCTTGTCTTCTGCACGGGGCTGCACAAGCACAGTCCTGGGGACCTCACAGCAGGAGGCGTGGGGTTCACTTTGTGGAGCTGCAAGAGGGTGGCCAACCTAAGCAGAAGACTCAGAGGAGGGTGCTTCCTGTCACACAGATGGGAGGCAGCCTACATTGTCCATCACACTGGTATCTCCACACGGAGGGGAGGCAGCAAGTCGGTGTCGCAAATCACCGTCTTTCTAGCTTGCAGTGAAAAACAGAATCCAAGATGCCTGCTGAGGAGCTACAGGTAACATCTTTGATGAGCACATCTGTTACCGTCTCAGGCCACGTGTTGCAGCCACCCTGTGTTGAAGTGCACACCCCACTGCTCCAATCCCAGCAGAAGGCTTCTGTGAGGCTGATCATGGTAAGTATCTAAAGCGCCCATCATTGCACCTGCAACTGTTTTTCTGTGCATGGGACCTACACATTTGTTGCTATAGGAGCAAACTATATTTTATTTTGTATGTGAAATTATTGTTTGGTAGAGAGAAGATTATTTTTGTGTTCCACTGGCTAAGAAAACTGCTATTATTTTGTTCTGATGCTTATCATAAAGCAAAAAGCATTAATAAAAATATTTGATGAGGAAAACTCCGAGGTAAGTTATAGTTTTTCCTTGCCATTTGACTATTTATGAGTAACATACACTTAAATCTTCATCAGTACAATACAACAACAACACAGTACAAAGTCCATAAATTATGCATAATTTAAATTTCTACATGTTTTACTTAGATTAAGCATTTGGTGTTTATCTGATCATTTCTGGGGATCAAACCCAAGAGAAGTTTATTACGTTTACTCAACTTATACTGATAAGAGTTCTGTGGAAAATACAAATTTTAAAAAATGTAGGTGGTTCCAATATGTAGTTAGACTAACTTAAAAGATACCTTTTATCAAAAAATTTACGTTCACGTGATGAAAACAAGCCTTAAAATCTTATTAGTAGTAGCTTATTATAAGTCTAGGATATCCTTGACTAACATCAAAGAAGGGCCAAATTACTCAAACCACTAAAATTGGGACACAGTTTTTTTAAAATACTGGGCTTGGATACGCAAGTTCACGCTTTCATGCCTGAATCTATGTGTATGCATGTTAAGCATACATGTGCTGCAACTCAGAAAACAAAACATGAGTGGATGATGACTCTTGCAAGACTCCACTGAACAACCACCCAGCTCCACCTCAGCGCCTGCACCACCAGGCAGCTCCCCAGGGCCAAATGTTGAATGGTTAAACATGGGCAAGCTTCACACAGTTCACTACTGCACCGCCTGAAGATCTCTTTACACAGCAAGACCCACATAAAAGTTAAAGTCCTCTAAAGGATCCTTTTCATCCTTTGGAAAACACAAACTCAATAGTACTTGTTCTAACATAACTGCAGGAAGTAATTCTATAAATAGGGTAGGGATCCATTCTGCTAGGAAGGGAAACTACAGTGATGACAACGAAAATAAAATGTTAAAGGTTTGGTTCTGAAATATTACAATGACTTTTTTTTCTGCTTGATAACCTGCTACAGCCACTTGCTTGGTTGCTATGGCAACATTCTGTTAGTACCCAATATGTCAGGCAGGGAGACTGTGGGCCCTTGACAATTAAACTAGGAATTATCCTGTTTCCTGGTTTAACATAATTTACTCAACTCTGTATGGTCATTAGCTCTCCTTGCTTAATATTTTTCCAAGACAATCCTGATGACTCATGAATCCTTTTCCCACTGAGTTGCACCAACAGTCTGCCTCCTACATTCTAACACATGTGCCTAGAGGTCCAGGCAGTACTGGGGCCAGCACAAAATTCAAGGGAAACTGTTCACCCTTCTAGGTCTTTCCTTGGTGGCAGCTGGCTTTCACAGATCCTCCTTCCTGAGCTTGTTACTCACTTGTGTTGAGTACGAAGGGAATACTCCATTATTTGTCACCCCAAGTATCTCAACAACTTCCTGAGGAGAACATTCTTCCGACAACAGTACAGGTCAGACAATGTCAGTTTGCTCAATGGGATCACCCAGAGACCACGCCAGAGGAGGCTTCACATTTGCTCTTCCCTCTTGAGTCTTTGAACTAATCCACAACTGCAAAACACACAGCGCCGTGTCATCATCAAGAATGCAAGCAGCCTGCGCCATGTGATGCTACTTTCCAACTCTGAATACGCCACAGAAATTAAGCAGAAGCCGGGTGTGGTGGCTCACACCTGTAATCCCAGCACTTGGGAGGCTGAGGCAGGAGGATCGTTGTGAGTTCGAGACCAGCCTGGGCTACAAAAGTGAGCTCAAAGCCAGCCTGAACTGCACCGTGAGACCCTGTCTCAAAAAAAAAAAAGAAATTAAGCAGAGGTGTGGACATCACAAGATTCTATAACCGCAGTGGCTGGGGACCATCACATGGGCAGGGTGGGACAGGAGTCTGGGACAACAAAAGAAGCTCTAGTATGCAAGGAAGTGCCATTCCTTGTAGCATGGCATGTTTCAGCAGATCCTCAGAAAATCCTGATAAAATCACAGAAATAGAATATTTGCATGAAATGAGAAACAGTTCTCAAGAATAAAAACCTAAATAAGCCCTTGAGCTTTCGTTGCTCTTTGTCAACTTAAGATCATTCATGTTGGAGGTCACACAGATGGCTTCACCACATACCTCTGACATGTATGCTCAAGCAGTGCAGTTGCCTCCATTACTTCTGGGGGCTCTGAAGGCTGATTTCGTTGAGTTGAGAATACTGACTCTTTCTTTGGGCCTGCAGACATCTGAGAGTGACTATGGGACCAAAGACTGGGTCTCTCTGGCTTCACATGTATCTATCCCTTTACTATCTTAATCTGTAGATCAGACTCTGCTCAGTTCTGCACATAGACAAGTTGATCTTTTAAGAAATGTTGTGCCCAACATGATAGCACAGGTGACCATGGCCTATCACCTGCCAGAGTTGGTGCATGCTCCTCGCACCCCACTCTTGGGCTCTTTCAGTAACCCAGCCACCAAAAGTCCCTCAGTACTGCCGTAAGGCCAGGGTGCTTTGCAAGGTGACAATGAGCTCTGAGAGTAACTCCACAGTTCATTAGCAAAGTTGGCACCTGTTAGCCCACCAAGTCAAGGCCAGGATGTTCTGCACAGGATGATGTTCTGTACCTGCACAGGGTACAGGAAAATTTAACAGCCTCTCAGAGAAGTTGAGCAGACCAAGCCAGTCATCCAACTTTGTCACAAGGAGAATGATCTTTTGTGACAGCGCTTCTGGCCAATGGAAACTACCAGGCTTCAGCCCACCCTGAAAAGCAATGAAAGCCTCTGTTCCCTGTGTTTTGAGGGAATCAGCTGGGTCAATCTCTGGACAAACTGCTGACCCTTTAGCCAAATCTCCAGCTTACTGAAACCCAGCCCTCAAAGCCTTGCCCATGCAGGAGTATGTGCGCCTTCAATATTGGGCCCACTCTGATGTCTGCCATCTCTATATCCAAAGATAAATCCTGTCATCCAGTACCACAGGTAGAAGAGATGCTACCGGCTTATTAATCAAGGTCACATTTACATTTCTCATGAGAGTGGAGTTTATGTATTTGACTATATTTGATTGGTTTTCTATATGACAGAAGATTTATCTGGGGAAAGATTGTGAGTGTGAATACTGTGGCCATGAATTAGATACAAGTATTTTTGGTCTCCTTTTAGAATATTGCTCAGTGCATTTTCAGCCTGCCTGAAAAGTACTCATGGACTCTCTGCCTGACTTTTAGCGTTATGGACAAGTCTGCTACATGCTGGCAAGCCTGGCAAGAACTTCCTGTAGCTTCCTCAGGGACTTATTCATACCACCAGACTAGGCCAAAGTAGGCTGGTGGAAATTTCAAGCCATCTGCTCCTGCATGACCCCATCTCCATGACTATGTCTGGCTGCTGCCTCCTTTCTGGGGAAGAGGTCATCCCATGAGTCTCACAAGATCCCTTCTGCACACAGCCGAACTGGAAGACTAACCCAAGCACCATCTCTTTCATTCCTTCCCTGAATGCTCAGAACAAACCTCTACCACCACATGTGCTTCATCATCTTGTGCACAAAGTTCCTGTGAAAGTCATCTCTCCTGCTTCCTGTCTTAGAAGCCAGGGTCACAGGAGCAGGCTTGTGACGGCCTCACAGCACTGATGCCCCATGCAAAGTGAGCCTCTGGCATTTGTGGAAGATGGGAGAAATGGGAGGAGGGGAGGCGAGGGAAGAGAACAGAGGCAGAGACAGCTCTGCATAGCTGAGGAGCACCAAGCAGCTCAGGCCTCATAGGGAGGCCAAGTGATGGGGAGAGCTCTGTCACAGCCTCAGGACAAGAGAGGATCTCAGCCCAAAGGCTCTGAAGGTGTGGGAACTATGCCCACTGCACCTCAGCAGCTGGCCGCTGCCCATGCCCTTGGGGCCCTGATGCCTCTCTCAGCCCCAGGACCTCCTCCTGGAGGAGCCTGCCTGCAAGCACATGGCATGCCCAGCAGTTTTATCTGCTCAGGGACTCACTTAAGTCTGTAAGGAGCCTGTGTTATAGTGAGTTCTTCACAAAACAGAGGTGGCAACACACAAACACACTCAGGGAGTCCTTTGGTATGGTGTGGAGAGCTAGAGCAGCCTAAACACCAAGAGGGACCCAGTAGGAAGATCATCACACAAATAGGAAATACTACATGGCTACTAAACTCATGCAGTATGAGGCCATGGGTCATCTGCATCTGCACACATACAGTCAATGATTGGTGCTTCGGAGAAACCTGCACATGCATGCAACACACCATAACCTCTAGATCTTTCTCTGAAAATGCATGGACAAGATAATGTGTGAGTATGCATTCACGTGTTTAGTGTATATGTGCATATGTGCACACATCTATTCCCATGTAGGTGTACACATGTCCATATATGTATATATAGTCTTATACATGTGTATGCCTGCACATGCCTATGCACATGTACATGTGGGCTCATGTGTGTTTCTGTGTACACATGTATGTGTATGTTCATGTATACATGTATCAGTACACAGATTCTGAAGATAAACCTAGCTCATTATTCACAGAGAGATTTCTGGAGTGGTGGAATACAGCATAACAAAGTATTTTCTTTTTCCATATATTTTACCTCTTATAAAGTAAACAGTATTTATATGACTAGAAAAGAAACACAATATATTGAATTTTTATAAGTAAAGGAGAAAAGAGTAAGTCTTACTTTAGGGAGATGTTCAGACAGCTCTTTGGCCAAATGCTCCCAAGTATGGTGGTATTTTCCCAGACACCCTCTGGAGCAGATCTGGAATAACATCCCTGCATCTTGGCAAACATTAGAACAGCAGAGGCAGAAAAGCCCTTCACACTCAACACTTACACTTTCAATAGTTCTCACAGTTTCAATACAAGTTTCCTTCTCCTAAATAACATGGCAGCTAAGAAACACGAAGCTCTATGAAATAAAAACAGAAAAATCTAACAATCACCTTAAAAATTAGTGATGTGGTGGCATATTGTGAGCAGTTAAGGCAGGAGACAGCAAGCCTGAGCCCAGCATGGGCAACTCAGTGATGCAGAAAGACCCTGTCCTGAAGACTAGCAATAACAAAAACAAAATAAAGCAATACAACTGGGGTTATAGTTCAGTGTAAAGGCCCTGGGTTTAATTAACCAAAGTATGCCGCCAAAATACATTCATGGCCACCTCCTCCACATCTGCCCCTAAGATCAATGTGGGAATCCATCCTATGGTGCAAAGGGGCTTCCCAGAGACAGATGCATGACTCTGTCAATCTCTTATCAGTACCATCCTGGAGATTCTAGCACGTATCACACTTCCTGGAAAACGCAGCTCCACTAGTGACTCAAACGGTAGAACCACGGCTATTTCTCCACCCTTCAGTCTGTTCATGCAGTTTTAAATATAGTTGTGAAAATCACTTAGTCATATTTATAGGCACATTGAATTTTAAAGTCGGAGTCCCTAGGAGAATATCTGATGCCAGCTACTCATTTGCTAGCAAAGAGGAAAGACATGTGAGGAGGAAATTAATCCCAGGGCTGCATGCCAGGAAGCAGAAAGAGCTGTCCCAGTGAGGGCCAGTCTGCCCTGACCATCTGTTGATATTCTGTGTCTGCACTGACACCTAGGGTTTGCACTCAGTGTGCCAAGCAAACATCCAGGGGTTCCCTGTTGTGTTCTAACAGTTAAAGTCACTTCCTACAGAGCAGACAAAATGTCACCTTAGAAGATGAGTGTCTCCCTCCGAGCCTGGTGGCCCATGCTTATAATCCCAACACTGTGGGAGGCTGAGGCAGTCCAAGCTTAGCCTGAGAAACTGAGCAAGGCTCTGCATCAGAATAAAAATGCCAGCAGGGCTGGAGTTGTACCTCAGTGCAAAGGCCCTGAGTTCAGTCCCTAGGAAGGCAAAGTAGAAGAGAAGGTGGGAGAGGAGATGGAGGAGGAAGGGATGAGGGAGGAATGACGACGACCCCAGGCATCTCCTGGGGTGCAGGTCCCCTTCACAGCTGGCAGGTCTGGGTGCAGAGGAAGGTCTGGGTGCGGAGACTGCTCACACGGGGTAGTCAGTCTCTCGCTCTGCTCAGCTGCTGCCACCAGGAGGGGCCCAAAGGTGGAAAGAATGACAGCTCTGCAGATAGGGGACTGGGCCTCCTTGTGTGGCAAGGACATGAACCTCACAGGGCCAAGGTCAAGCAGGAACATGGGCGGTAACGCTCCACACAAATCATGTGCTCTCCATAATTCCTCCCTGACATTTCCTGCCACCTCTTCAAGTATATTTTACTCTGCATGCTAAACATCTGAGGCTTAGTGACAGACAATTGGACTAGAGTCACCCAGATGCAATGATGACCTAAACAGGTGGCCTCCATGCCTGAGCAGACAGGATGGGGGCAAAGTCTGCATCCCTGCACTCCTTGATAGTCTGAGAATTCCGAGCACAGATGAAGGATGGAGTTACATCTCTTTATTCCAAAACAAACCATCCAAACTGTCTTCCGAAAAGGTTGCAGCCTGTGCGGAGTGCTTACAACCCCATCCCCAATTCACACACTAACACCAAGTCCTGTCGTTGGAGGTGATGGAGTCAGGAAGGTGGGGCCCTTGGGAGTCGGGTTGGTGCCCTTAGGAAGAGACCCAGAGAACTGCTGTGCTCCTGCTACGCACATAGGACACAGCCAGGAGACACCCTCTACCAACCAAGAAGCAGCCTCACTGGATGCCAACTACGTCGCTGCCTCCCTCTTGAGCTTCAACATCTGGAACTGTAAAAACTGGGTCTCATTTTCTTTTTTCTTAAAAACTGTCTCTGGGGCTCCCTTGCCAACACGTGAGCGGACTGACACAGATGCCAGGACAATTCAGTAGAGTTATAAACTGCTCCTCACACATGCTCTCAGGAAACTCAGTCAGGCAATCACCAGCCAAGTGGGGTCCCTCCTCCAACCACACATAAACACTCCCTCAAGACAGACTGAAGACCTGGATGAAGAGCTACAACTTGCGGGAATTCTTAGCACATAGTGGTTTCCTCGGAACAGCACAAACCTGTGACTAACAAAAACAGAAATAAGTAACTGGACTTCCAGCAAAATTCCTGCGTTGCAAACATGCCTTCAAACAATCCCATCAGGCATCATTCCAGCACTCTGGAAGTTTGGGGCAGGAGGACCTCAAGCCTGAGCCCAGCCTGGACAACTTAACTAGACCCTATCCCCCACCCCTACCCCCACACACGCAAACACACGCAATTTAAAAGGCCTGGGAATATATCTCAGTGTGTGTGAAGGCCGTGGGTTCACTCCTTAGTATCTTAGAGAGAGGCAGAGACAGAGAGACAGAGAGAGTCCGTAACATGGAATATCTGAAAAGTACAGCACTATCAGAATGTTTAAATAACTCTTTTGAGTAACAAAGCCCTACATAATCATTTTACATGATTAAAAATGATGGCTATTTCTCCAAAGACCACACACAGAGGGGCAAGGAGTACAGAACATAGGCAACACAACAGCAGGGGAGAGAGCAAAGTGTGGGCCCAGAGCGCTCGGCCACCACTTCACACCCACTAGGACGTCTTCGGTCACCAAGGCAGACAGGAATGTGGAGACACAGGACACGGGGGACCCAGAGGAAATGGAGCCTCAGCCAGCACTGCCACTGCAGCTCTGGCCAACAGTCTGGTAAGTCCTCAGTGGGGTACCCTCACCACGGACCCCAGAAGTATCCTCCCACTTACGCTGAGAGAACTGGAAACAGCATCTGCTCACATGCTGCTCGGGTGCTTGGCAGGAACGCAGGCATGAAGTGAGAAGCAGATGCTTGTCAGCTGGTGGCGGAGCCGCCACCCAGCAAAGTGGCTCCTGACTTAGAAACCAGGCCATCCTCAGATGTCCTCAACAGTCAGACCCGGGTGACCCTTCCCCTGCTAGGCTCAACCCCAGGCTGTGTGCTGGGGCTCCCTCCTCCACACAGCACTCCAAGGGTAGGCAGGGCAGGCACGGATGCTAACGGGGGCTGGGCCTTTTTCTGTGACAGACAACCCTCAGAATCAGCAGAGGTAGCCATGCAACTTCATGAATGTAGAAAGGGCACTCAACTTTACACTTGGACAACGTGGATCTTACGCCTCATGAATTAAATCTTGAGAAGTGGCTGCAAAAGCCATGTGGTCACTTGAACACAGAAGAGAAGACGATGCGCAGCAGACACTCCACCCCTGCTTGCACGCACAGGGCGCGCATGCAGGCCAGCGGGGGTCACCTGCAGCCTCCAGCAAGCCACGGGAGCCAGGAGCCCTCATCGCACAGCACTCGTGCTCACTGACAGGTGACAGTTCCACCACACTGCGTCTCAGAGCATGTCGGTCCTCACATAGGACAGGCGCGGGGTCACTAGGTAGGGCGCGGGTTCACACCCCTGGTGTGCACATCTGGTTTGCAGAGGTGAGGCATGCACACACACACACACACACACACACACAACAGCCCCTACTGGGGCTGGAGTCCTTACCTGACCCTCAGAGTTCCTTCTTTTCCAACAACAGAGGCTCAAAGCAGCCGGCCCCATCACGCTCACAGCCACACCCATGAGACTCACTACTTCACTGCTGAGGAGTGGGCACAGCATTGGAGCAACAGGTTCAAGTTGTGAGAAGAAACCAGCACAAGGCAAAATGCGCTCTCCCACTGGAAAGCGGCAAGGCAAGCGTTTCCCTCATGTAGAGATTCGCCGTGCTGAACTAGGGGCTGCATTCAACACTGAACAAAACGAAGGCAGCAAGAAAGTAAAAGTAATTAACCTCACGTTATGCTTAAAAATAATGTTTCTTTTAATAACAGTGTGGCTTAGTCTATTTGCCACTAATGTGCTAGTACATGGACAGCCTTCACACTCAGTGAACTGCTTTTCAGGCGATGCTAAATAGAAAAGCCTTGGAGAAGGCCGGACAGCATATTCTCTGTCTCTGTCTCTGTCTCTGTCTCTGTCTCTGTCTCTATCTTTGTCTCTGTCTCTATCTCTGTCTCTGTCTCTGTCTCTGTCTCTCTCCTCTCTCCCTCCCTCCCCCCCTCACCAGGTGCACACAGGGCCAACTCCCAGCAGCCCTGGTGTGGAAGCCCCATGGCATTTGGGTAAGTCAGTATGCAGACCTATAACCACCTGGCCACACCGGGTGGCTCCCCACTTTGTCTCCTGCTCACAGCAAATATGTACTGAACTTTCACTGTGTGCCCCACGCTCTGCTAGGACCCAAATCCAGCAGTGACCCAAACCGATGAAATCCATTCCTAAATGACCCACGGGAAGGGGGCTCTGAGAACAGAAGGCATCATGAGGACCTGTGCAGACCTGTGCCAGTCGGGAGGGACACAGTGGCCCCATAGGATTCAGTGTGAGTGTGGCTAGGAGGACCAGAGCCATCCTACCTCCAAACAGCTCTGCGTGCACAGGAGTCTGCAGAGTGCACCTCTGGTTACAAAGGAAGCAAGAATTCTGAAGACCTCAGGACAGCTGGGCCCGTGAAGTCTAGGTAGACACAGTAACTCACTTCAAATTCACAGCCAGGCTCTGAGGTGAAGGGACTGCTTGAGCTGCCTGGCACCAAACACTGAGAGAGAGCTGGATGGGCCCAGAAGGTTGGATCCCTAGAGCAGCAGCATGGGGCCAGCGACGGGGCAGGTGTGCCCAGGTGAGCTAGAGCCTTGGCCCGTCTGACCTCAAGGCCAGGCACACTGCACGGTCCATGATGAGGCTGTGTGAGGACGATGTGGGGGCTGCAGGGCTTCACTAGCACCTGCTTCCCTCCAAGAACTCCTGGGTCTCTGCTCTGCAGTGGGAAGGAGTGTGGCTGGCAGGCAGGCCTGCGTCTGAGCCTGATGCCTGGCAGGAGACAGACCTGCTGAAAGCCATGAGCTGGAGTCCCACGGCCAGCCGCCTTCAGTGAAGCACCTGGGCTTCCCGAGGACCTGGAGCCTGCGACCAGCGAGGCCACTAGCAGTGGCCCAGCAGGCCAAGTCCTCTTCTGCTCACACGTGCTGTAGGTCCCTGGGACCATCTCTGCCATTACTGGAAGGGGCACCCGTCTTGTCCTCATCCTTCCTTCCCTTATACCATGATCTCCTTCTAGTTTTCCTCTCTTACCATGACTCTCACCATGCCTGGTCACCCTTGATGGGACGCCTATGCCCCATGAAAGGTGCAGTTGGCCCTGGAGTGACCGCCCTGCCACCTTGGTCGGAGCTCCGGCATTCTCGGGCTGGCCTCACACCACATGCAGTCCTCCTCCGGGGATGTGGCTACCCTCGTGGTCAACAGTCTACAGGAGAGGGCAGTGAGGACTGTCTTTTGCTGCACTGATGTGGGGTCGGGGGACAGCAGGCTCCCTGTGCCATGCTGACAGCAGACATGGGGCCCAAGCTCCTGCCTCAGTCTGTCTGTGGGATGGTCTGCTTCACAAGGTGGGTGTGTGGCTCCGCCTGGGGCTGCAGCTACTCTGACAGCCAACTGTCAGCAGGTCCTGGGCCGACACCCCGAGGCACCAGTGCCAATCCTGTCCTCTTGCCTACATGCATGTGTCCTGCTCTTCCCGTGGTGCCATGCCTGGCCTGTCCCTGGACACCTCCTGTAATTCCATGACACGCAGGCACATCTACAATTCGGGCTGCAGCTCTCCCTCCAAAGAGAAATGCTAAAGACTGAGGAGCTGATCTTCATGTGCCCACAGCTAGCTCGTGAGGCTGTTTCTCACTAGGACCACAAGGGTTGTCTCAGCAAGGTAATCGTGGGGGCAGGGCAGATGAACAAGGACATAAGCATGTGTCTCCAACTCTGCCAATATGTGCCCTCATCCAAACAGCTGGATGGATAGATGTCAGGCCCGGGGTTTCACGCCCACATCTGCGTGCGGAGGCTCTGGGCACCCATGGAACAGAGACCAGTGCTCAAAGTCTGCAGGTGCCCCTGCTCAGTCACTGAGCTTAGAGGCATGCCTCCGTCATGGTCTCTGGAGCTGTGTGTGGCTCTTCTCATGAGGTCCACGTCACCCCCACCACACCCCCAGTCTCAGTCTGTGGGCTGAGGTGACCACACAGACCCAGACCTGACCACGCGCTCTCCCTTGTCCTTCTGCACACTGTGGGTCACTCTCCGTCACCTTTGCAACTTATGATGACTTGTCTGTAGGCTACCCTGATCATAGCCCACCCAGCCTGGACCAGGACCGTGGGTGTCTGGTGCAGGTTCCTACCCATGGCACCTGAGCTGCAAGGCCCATGCATGATCTTGAAAGGCCAGGGCACCCTATCAAGGACCACGCCTCTCTGCTCCCTACACAGCCTGCACAGATCTGCTTCAGAGCGGAGGAAATTCCAGTGCCAACCAAGTCCAGCTGGAGTTTGGCAGACTGGGAGTGGCCTTAGCAAATCCACAGCTACTTCACTCTCTTCCTCCCTGAAACAGACCTACAAAACCCTGCTCTGCAACTGATGAGACCAAGCCAAGGAAAGGACCCTGCCTGAGGTGACAGCCACTTGTCAGCACCATGCGCTGTCCACACAGTGATAGCCCCCCACTGTGTGCAGGTGGCAGAAGCATGCCCAGCCCTGACTCCTTGTCTCCCTGGACAAGTATCTGTCACGCCATGCTCTTGTGTGTGAGGACACCCACACACAGCTGTGGGACACAGCACATGACAGGATGAAGCAAGATGGAACCCTAATGTTATCAGAGCCACCATGCTGAAATGCAGCTCTGTGAGCATCAGCTCACATGTGACTCACACGCATGGCTCTGTCATCCTCAGAGTGTCCTGTGCTGGTGACATCATTTAGCTCAGGCACTGCACAGGGAGTGGGACACAGCAAAAGCTAACAGGGACGGTAAGACTCAGGCATCCTGTCTTTACTTACTCAAGGACATAGAATCCTTCAGTATGGAGCCAACCTGAGGAAAGCCACTGTCATCCAGAAGGACGCCTGAGTGAGGCTCACTCATCACACTCTTGACACAGTTAACCTTTCAGCCTCGGGGTCATCCCTGTCACAGGCTGCTGCATCCTTTCCAGACACACAGCATTACTTAGGTTAGGCTACCTGGTTAAGGTGTGTGGATGGATACACAGTCATAGCATGCCTCTCGAACAGGGGTCCTAAACCGGACTGGGCTCCACCCTCTATCCTTCCCATACAGAATAGCAGGAACAGACTTCAAGTCACTCTCAGCCAAGAGTGAGGAGGCCCCTTTCACAGGGGACAACCCCAGGCCGTGGTGCTGACCCATGAATTGACCTCAAAGGCCCAGGTGCCTTCTGCAGTGCAGGTGGCCTGAGTTATGACCTGGATGAAAAGCACACCTGTGGACTGGTGGAGCACAGCTCACAGGCAAAGGGCCTGAGATGCCCGTGAGTGGGAGCAGAAACCCCTGCAGCCTTGATCCCCCATGGGAATTAGCCTTGAGACCTCAGGCCCCTGCCTAGGTCAAGACCCTAAAGTGCACAGGCTTTCTTGTGTAGTTCCAAAAACCCAGATTAGAGGACAGTGCCAGAGCTTGATTATGCAGCCATGGATGAATTCCTTTCTAATTGTCAGGGGCCATTTAAAAGAAATTTGCCTAATGTGGCAATTTTCTGACAATCATCATGACTTTTTTCAGCAAAAATTATTGTTACACACTGGTGCAAACATTTCTTCCCGTACAAACACTCCTGTTGAAAGGGATCACGGTTTTCCTGCCAGATGTCACATCGGGGAGCTCTGGCTGACCTTTCCTCCTTAAGGAGGGGAGGCATCTGTCTGAAGGCCGCCTCCTGTAGGCTCCTGCATGCTCTTCTCTGTCCTTACAGAAATGGCTGCCCATAGTGCCTGCTCCTGTGCCTCCCTGGCCACCCTGCGGTGACACAACTGTCCTCCAAGCTCTGTGTGACTGCTCTAAGCCAGTGCATTGAGGAAGCACAGGCCCCCCCGGCCCAGTGCACAGGACAATGGCCACTGGCATCAGGGGGTGTGAGCTGTGAGGGGAATGGGCACCTGGAAGACAGCCTGTCCAGTGCCACGTCAGCCTCTGCTGAGCATGACGGGCTCCCAGAGTTCCTTTGAGACTCTGGGACCCACAGCAGGAGGAGGGCCCACTGGAGGGGGCCGCCTTCTAACAGGAATTCTGCTAAGGAACAGGGGACTTTCTAGGGGGTGGTGCCGGTGGTCACCAGCTCAAAGCTACCTGTGCGCCCTCTAGTGGCCAAGCCTGAACTGAGCCGTGTCTCACACTGTCCCACTGTCCATGGGCAAGCAGGACTCACGAGGCAACAGCCCTGTCTCTTGCCCCTGGCTCAGCACATGTTATTGTATTAAACCACCACAGTGCTGCCAAAACATGGACCCAATCCCATGGTTCCAGCTTAAAAACTCATGACTCTCACCCATCACCTTTCAGAACTGCAAAGCCTCTGCGGCTGACCACAGAGCTGATCCACTGTAAGCTCCCAGCCTCCCTCCTCTCTACACAGCACCTGGATGCTGCCAGCCCCAGACTGTCTGTCAGCTACTAAGCTGCACTATTGTCTGGACAGCTGCCTCCCAATGTGACACCTCTGACCCGGAAGCCATGGCACCACCCCAAAAAGCTGCACTCCCTGCCCCAAACAGCTGCAACCCCATTGCAAGGAGCCCCATTTCCCCTGGCCCCCAACCCGATGTCCTCACAGTGCCACAGCACATCTTGGCAAGCAGGTATTGGCACGTGTTTGCTGAACTGACAGACACTTAGCTTACTGGCTCAACTTGTTGGCTATGAGCCTCAGGGACCCTCTCCCAGCTCCCAACAATGGGGCAAAATACTTCTAAATTCTCAAATGCTGAGTAACTTCTCCTTACTAGCTGAACTGACCACTAAGCTCACAGCATAAAATAATCATACAATTTGCAGAATGAACACACCTAAAATCAAAAGCCATCAGAATAGGTTTGCTGGAAGTAATTCACAACATCACATTAAAGCCTGCCATTAATCTTGTATTTTCCTAAATATTTTACCAAAGGCATGGAGTAATGAGATGTGACTAGATAACATTAAAAGTTTATTTTACTTGGATAAAAATGAGTCAGGTCCAACATTTTATGTATGTTTAATTTGTCTTCAGTATTTTCCATTCGATATGACAAGACAAATATATAAACAACAGCAAACTTCTGCTATTGTGAACTTAGTCAGTTTTCAGATATGGAGATTATTATAGTCATAGGAAAATCATCATGTAAGATGATCATATAAGAAAATGAAGAAAAACTTATTACAAAAATCCCCAATCTAGCCAGTGGTTCAGAGGACAGGCAGGGGTTGTCCTTGGGGGTACACCCCAGCAACAGGCATCAGATCTGCAAAGTCAAACAGAAGGACATCAGCTGAGGATTAGAAGCTAATGTCCTGGCCCTCAGGACCCCACAGGGCTGTAATAGGAAAGGTAAAATGATGATGTCACAAGGTGGGGTCCTGGTTTCAGGCTGATGCCACCAGTGATGGCAGGAGAGTCAAGGCCTCTGTGTGATACACAAATCCCTCCACACTGACACACAGCTCCATGGCACAGGACCAGCTCCACCTTAGCCATTCACAAAGCCCTAGGAAGATAAAGATTTGCCTCTTCACCCCTGGCTTGAGGTGAAGCCAGTTGTTGGAGGTCCTGACTGACATCTGCAATGTGGCCTGGCTGACTGATTGACCTGATATGATCTGACCTGGCTCTGACAGACACAATGTGGCCAGACTAACCCAACGTGGCTAAAATGACCTGATGTGGCCCTGAATGACCTCATGAGGTCTTGAATGAAGCAATGTGGCCTAAGGGAACAGATACGGTCCTGACTGACCTGAGGAGGCCCTGACTGACCTAACATGGCCCTGATGGACCTGAGAAGGCCCTGAGTGACCTGAGAAGGCCCTGAGTGACCTGAGGAGGCCCTGAGTGACCTGAGGAGGCCCTGACTAACCTGAGCATGCCCTGACTGACCTGAGCGGGTCCTGACTGACATGAGAAGGCCCCGATTGACCTTAGGAGGCCCTAACTGATCTGGACAAGCCATGACTGACCTGAGCAGGCCCTGACTGACCTCAATTATTTCCCCTTTTCTCTACCAATATGAAATAAAATGAGACACATCCCTCAGGTCTAGAATCCTATGCAGTTTTTCTTCACCTTCTTCTGGCTTATCAACCACCTAAAATTAAAGACTCCTGAATGTGTCCCCCTGTGTCATTCATACTTCACCATCTCTCTCTGGACAGCCCTTCCAGCTGGACAACAGGCCTGTCTCCAGCTCTACCATCACAATGAGCAGACGCAAAGCAAAGGGACAGCCATAGAAACCACCCAGGGCCTGATGGTGATGTCCTCCACTTTGGTGGCACAGCATCTGAGCATGGACATTGTGTGGGGAGCCAGGGTGGTAGTAGGGACACAGGCTGTGGGAGAGGCTTGTCACATATGAGTTTGCATGCATGCATGAGACACAGCCAGCAAGTTGGGACAACAGACCCACAGCTCCGGTGGCTCCAGCTCTGGTAACAACGAGAGTTAGCCCCGTTGCCCTCCTCTGATGGCGAATGCGTATCCTCTGTATTACCAAAGTGTTTCCACTTGGTGGACAGTGTAACCTGGCATAGCGTGACCAGCTCAACAGGAGAGCTATGGGCTTCATCCAGACACTGCATGCCCCGTAGTCAGGAGGCTTCTCCTGGACTAGAAGGACTACCTCTGATTCCTGTAAGAGCAGCGTGCTTCATGGCACATAGCACAGTGGGTAGAGCTGCAGTTCCATCTGCAACCTCAGTGGTGCTAGCTGCTGGACAGCAGCACACATGGTGCCCAAGGCAGAGTGTCCAGAGGGTCTCTGTATGGAGGACACCCTGACTCAGTGCACTGGAGTGCACTGGCCCCGCCCAGGGGTGGCACAGGTGCTGACCAGCTCCACGGGGCCTCTGCACTGTGAACACAGGCAGCCATCTGCCCATCTTCGGGACAAGGATGTCATCCCAGCTACTCCTAGGGCGTACTCTCAAGCAGTGTCCCCACAGCCACAGCACACCCTCTGTCCCCACAGAAAGTTTACCCCTTCCTTGCAGGTAGCTCCCCTCCCCTTTCTGACCAGCTCTGAGCCTGCCTTCCACACTGCAGGCCAGCAAGCCTCCCTGAGGTCCCGTGACCTTTCCCCTTCCTCTGCTTGGGTGGCATTTTTCTCAGCACCTGCAAGGCCTCTGGCCCAATATGCCACTGCAGCCAGCACAGTCAGGGATTTGGATTCCTACATGCTTCCCTGGCTTCCTCAGAGCAGTGGTTTAGTTCAAATGTCCAGCATGCAGAAAGAACCCCTTATCCTTGTGCTGTCCATGCCTGTGTCTACCTGGATGAAAGTTTAATTCACAAATTAGGCACAGGAAGAAACTCACAACAGCATGGCACAGAACCCCTGCAGACATGTCAGCGTAAAGCTGTCACAGCACTGTCTCGACATCTTACATAGGGTGTTGATGCTCAGCACCCTATGACACTGACTGCATCATGACACCTGAAACCTGGCACTGTCCCAAGGGCTTGGGTGCGCCGCACGGGGACGGCTGGGTCAGCAACGTGTGGAGCAGGCATGCCTGTCCCTGGAGTGCAGCGCACGTCCATCCTAGGTGGAGCCAGCAGCCAACTCCTTCTCAGTGGCCCTGGGACCCACTTTCCCGCTAAGCACAAGGATCGCACCAAGTTAGACATTCCCATCGAAGCCTGCGCTGCACATGCGCTTTGCGCTTGAGTTCATGCTTTGTATCTCCAGTAAAAATGAGCCCCAGTTGCAAATGAGAGCCATGCGGAAATTCCACTTAGGCTTGCCGTACGCATGGTGATTAAGCAAAACCAAAACAACCACATGCTGACTAAGCTGCTCCCAAGGTCCCCCTGTGTTCACCAGCAGCAGAGCAAATCCACGAGGGTCCTGGGAGGGCAGCTCTCTGGAGACCAAGCCAGCTCCTCTTTCAGGCAGTTCTGGGGAGGAGACCTCCAAGGTGAGCATGTCTAGGTTTTTGTTTAACGTTATGAAAGCCATAAGCTGGAAACAGTCTAGGTGTTAACTCCTTCCTGACACACACCAGCTCCTTGGTTTTACAGGTGCTGCAGTGGGAATTTTTTTTAAATGAGCTAAGTTTATTTCTGGTATGTAAAGATTTATAACCTAGGGACAGAGCACACCAATGAAAAAATTAATAATTTCAATAAAATATGAAGATAAAAGCACAAGTACAGAAACGTGTATTCTTTGTGGCACCACATGATGGAAGGTGGCACAATTCCTAACTTCATCGTCCCTGCACCGACCTAGCCACCATGCTGGGGACTGTGGCACGGGGAGGCCACAGGAAGGACAATGAGGAACCTCGGGAGCCCACCAGAAGTCAGGAGCTGGTGGCCAGCACCATGCACCAGCTGCAGCCCAATGACCCCACAAGCTACAATGCTGGGTAGAAGAAACCCTAGTGGAAGACATGGTGGACACAGCTGTCACCCCTTGGGGAGCTGTAGAGGGTGCGAAACAGTAGCAGATCACATTTGGGCAGAGCATCAGAAGCCACACTCCTGTCACCCTATGAATGAGGATGTGCATGGAGGGCATCTTGGCCCCACAGATGGTGCTGAGACGGGGCTGTGGTCAACTCCCAGGGGCCCACAGACAGCCACCAAGCATGCAGTAACATCTGCTGTGAGGCGAATGCCACATGCCAGCAACATGTGCTCTGGAGAGGCGCCCTCAGCCTCCTCCACAGCTGGACTAGCAGCAGGGCCAGAGCAGAGTTCCGGGGAGCCACTGGCCAGGGACCCCTTCTGGCCCTGGGTGCAGCCCTGGGAGGTGGCAGCTGACTGTGACATGGACGGTGGGAAGAAGATGCCTCTCAAGCTCAAGGACCCACAGGGCCACATTTCATGCTGCACATCCCTATGGGGCACAGAAGTTGCCCATGTGACCAGGCCACAGCCAGGGGCTGCTGTCATGGAGCTGGGGATCACATTTTATGTAGTTCACATCCAGTCCTCACTCTTCCAGGGTAGGTATATAAGCCTCCTTCCACACCCTGCCCTGGGTACAAAAAGGGGCCTCCCCAGCAGGACACAGCCAGTCCCTTAGTTCCCGCCTCCTCCTCCACCCTCCCTGCTCCTTTATCCCTATAGTTTCCTGTCAGTTCAGGGGTGGGGTGACAGATTCAGAACCCAAGGAATACTGCCCCCATTGCTATGCCCAGGCTCTTTGTCCCACATCACACCAGCCTCAGATCATCTGATGATCTGGCCTCTACCCAGAGGACACTATGGGCCTTGGCCTGACATGTCCCAACCCTAGGAAGGAGCCCTCTGGGTACTGCCCAGCGCTGTACACAAGTACTTTTCCATATAATTGCTAAAAGTGTTTTTGTGAATATCTTCCTATTAAATCCTAGCTTTCATTTAAAGCTTGGCACTTGGTAATAGCAAATTGTTATTTCTTACAGATAATTTTCTCAGCATGCATTTAGTTAAGCAAGTTACATGTGGCTATAAATGGGGTCACAGGACCACTATGAAAATGTTCTTTAAAACCAAGAAATTGTGCCCATGGAACAAGAACAGGGATGACTTGTTCCCTGACTGCCAGGGAGTGAACACCAACTGCGCCCCTTCTCAGGGGGCCCCGCAGGGCAACACACTGGAAATAAGATCTAAACACAACCCAGGGAAGCTGTGAGCAGCACAGGACTCAGAGCCTTGCCAGTGAAGGCTGTCGCAGGCCTCGCGCTGTTTCCGTGCTTCAAGCCCAAGCAAGGGCTGGAGAGCTGGCCAAACCTCTGGAGCCCATCTACAGCATGGCTTCCCAGCCCTCCTCTCAGCACACAGCGCGATGAAAGACATGATGGGATTTTTCTTCCTCACTTTTTCATCTTGAAATTGCAGCTGGGACCTTGGCAAAATTCAGGTCTGTAAGTACTCCCCAGCAACATAGGCAAGGGTAGCAGCAGCAGCCAGATTCATGAGCCTCTGCAGCGTCTGTGCTCAGTGCTGTCTGCGATACTGTGGTTACAACTGATACTTCACTTAATTCCCAAAGCTCAGTCTTCACTAAGAGCAGTTCTTGTTCTCCAGTGCTTTTGTAACTTGCTTTAGATGTCTCCTAACACCTACTCAATATTTTAGGTGTTAGTGCTTTATCGCTAAAAGCATTTGCTCTGATCAATAAGGCAGCTTGTCATAAAACTATTTTCCCAGATGAAAAGTTTCAGAAATAATAAATATTACTTAAAATTTTGTCAAAAGATTGACCTGAAAAAGATAAATATGAGAAATAAACAAATGCACAGAAGTAACATGCACTTCTGCATTTGTTCCAGAAGTGACTGGCACCACTCTTCTGGAAGGTAGGCTGCCAAGGAAGTGGCTGCAGGCATCGCTCTCACAATTGCCCTGTGATGGGGAAGCCAGGGACCCACCGCTTAACCACGTGAAGACTCAGCAGCACAGACAGAAAAGCACACACACATTCCTGGACGAACGTCAGGACTAAAGGATGGGGAAGTTACATTACAACCCCAGGCTGGACTCTGACGAGGCCATGGATCCTGCACTGCTCAATCACATCTGCTTCCAAACCAGCACAACAGGCCCCGTCAGACAGCAGCCTTGTCCTATGCAGGGACAGTGTCTGGCTTCTGTCAGGAGCATAGGGAACAGGAAGCTGGTGCCCATGTGGAGGGTTTCTCTGCCACCCTCCTCCGCTCCCCTACCCCACCTGCCACCCTGAGATCCTTCACAGGTCTCAGAGACCAGGTCACACTGAGGAGGGTAGTGCAAGCTCTCTGTGTCCATGTGTATCCACTCCTCTCATCTTTGGAGAGAGCACAGATGCATGGACATTCTGGGAACAGACAATGTGGAGACAAAAACCAACCCACTGCAGGCAGGCAAAGACCCAGGCAGGAGAAAGGTGAACAGGGGCAGGATGACAGGGGCACCAGAGGACAGGCACCATCAGTGAGCAAACAGGACAGGTGCCAAATGCAAAGTTAGAGCTGAGGTTGAGGTGACCCTGGCATCTGCTCTGTTGCAGGGCAACTGCTCCACAGAGCAAGAGCCAGACTTCACCAGGAAAGGCTCAGGCACCAAGAAGTGTCTCCACTGCACCTCCTCTCGCCTCTGTGGAGACCAAGGGCTGAGCGCTGCCTATATCATCCTTTCTGCTGCTGTCCTTCCTTAGAGCCAGCTAGCTACAGAGAAAATCTCTGATCCTGGAAGTCAAAGAAACCGCTTCTCCTCTAGGCTGTCTATGTTGGGTATTTCATCCTGTCAGGGGCAGGCAACTACTACCCTGTGTACCAACCTACTCAGGGCTTTTGGCATTTTGTTATTAATGATGCTGACCATCTAAGCAGGGAGAAGAACTGCATGAGGAGGGTGATGGCTGGGGCCTTCCTGGGTCCACAGCTCCTGGGGATTCTGACTTTTAGGGTATTTGAAAACAGGTTCTCCAATAAACCATCTGTAAAGACCCATACTTCATAGGTTGTGTCTCAATTACTTTTTTATTATTGGGACACAATACCCAACACCCACACTATAAGGGGGGAAGGTTTATTTTATCTCATTTTGTAGAAGTTTCAGCTCAGAGTGTGCTGGTGTAAAGGCAGGGTGGCACAGCAGAGAGGTATCACAGAGGAGAAACAGCCCATGGCAGGGCAGGCAGGAGACAGAGCAGCCATCAAGGGAGTAGCAATAGTTGATCTGTCTGTCTGTCCAACATCATATCTATCCATCTATCACATATCATATATATCTCCATATCTATTCATCCATCCATATCTCATATATATCTCCTCATCCTTCCAGGCCACATCACAGTGACTGCCTCTCTCCCCATCAGAATTCACCCCCAATAGCACACCCAGCTATAAAGCCACCAGTGGACTGCTCCAGTACCACACACCCTTAACCCATCCCCCTCCCCAAAACCACATCTAGGAGTGCATGAGGCTTTGTGGGACATCTAGATAGAATCCATAACAAGTGGCCAGCAAAACTTATCTTTCTGCTGGGTATGGTGGTGTACACTTGTAATCCCAGAACTCAAGCTAAGGCAGGAGGATCACTGCAAGTTCAAGGTCAGTCTGGGCTACAGAGTGAATATGTACCTAGCCTGAATTGTGTAATAAAGCCCTATCTCAGGAAGGCAACCCCCTCTCCAAACCCTCGCTTGAAATGGGGAACTCACTCATCTAGAGATGTGCAGATGGCGCCCATCAGAATACCTGCCTGACACGAGATCTGTTTGTAACCAGTACTGCAAAACAGAACTTTACAAGTTGAGTTTTCTTTCTTTTAGGGACAAGCAACTTCTTCAGACTTTCTCCTGTGAGCACACAGCCAGCACCGAACAGGCAGGACATGTAGATGCTGGCCCTAGGGGACCAGGAGCCTGCTTTCTTTGCCACAGAAAAGAGGTGGGTGAGCTGATGCGATGGAGTGCACGTCGAGGGCTGCACCCTCTCCCTGTGCTCTCCTCCCCAACTCTGCTCCTCAATAGGAAGCCCTTTGCCCACCTGATAGACAGACAGGCCCTCCATCTCCTCAGAGCTTCTTCTTTTTACCCAAATATGTGAGTGGGCTCCTCTGATGTGGTCAGCAGCAGGAAGTGTCTGAGCCTTGGGGCGGCAGCACCTTGGGCACAAAGCAGGGACTCCAGATGAGTCTCCGGCAGCTGCTCAAAGCACACATGCACAGGTGGGCTCCATCCAGTCAGACTTCTCTCCTGTTCCCATGGTGATGCCTGGCCTCCCTGAGCACTCTGCACTCTGAGCAACAAGGATGACCCCTGGAAAGCCGTTCACCTCATAAGCCTTCCCTTGTGATCAAGGGCAGAAGCATTCCTGGCTCTGAGGAGTCCCTCCTGCCTGAGATCCCCAGGGCCCCTGCATGCTCTGAGTCTACAGGCAGCCAGAGCAGAGTGAGGGGCTCGAGCCTGAGGACAGCAGCAGTGGTGTGAAGGACATCTCTGACAGTACGGTGGATGCTCACTTGGGCCCAGCTCCAGCTCACTGCTCACAGTGGCTTCGGCACCACCTCTCAGAACAAAACAGTGAGATGGAGGGAGGGAGAGAGGGAGGGAGGAAGAGAGGGAGGGAGGGAGGGAGGGCTTGGGTGTGGGGAGCTCTCCAGGTCCCTGGTGGACAACAAGGAAGAGGAAAGCCCAGCTTCTCACACCTCAAGCCCTAACTTTTTATGTTGTTATTATGGCTGGCTTAGCCTGCCCTGGGGGTGGGGCTCGCACAGCATGTGGTGCCAGGGATTGAACTGCAGTCACTGAAGTTGCCTAAGTTTCATAAGCAGGCGTTTTAGACCGCTGAGCCATCTCACTGGCCTCTCAAGTACTAACTTTGGCCTGCTCCTTCCTGCTTTTCCTACTTGCTATCACTCTGACAAAATAAAAGAGGCTGAAGGCTTCCTCTGACAGCATGATCAGGCTGGGTGGATAAGAAATGCTGCTCAGCCTCCTGACAGGGTGACACGAGCTGCCTCTGGGTCCCTCTAACTGGACAGGTCATGGCTCAGAAACACCCAGGCTGACACAGCTCCATCACCACCTGCATCCTATCAGCCACTTTGTGTTCTAACGCAAGCAGTGCACAAGACTTCAGAGTAAAAAAGATGATTTCTGTAGTTGAAGAAGCATCTGTGTTGCAAACTGGACTTAAAAGAATTGTGTGCAACAGTGTGAAATCTGCCAGGTGAGCTATAAAGCAAAAGCTATTAATTAAATTAGAATGACGCTTGGTTTGCAATTGTAGGAATATGAATCACTGTAAACTAGGAACATTCTTCCACACATAAAATATTTAATTGTAAAACTGCTATCACATTTAATTGCTATTCAATAAGAAATGTTCTTATCTGGTAGTTTCAGCTGCATTTTAACTTTTTTAACTTTTTAATTTTTTTCTTAAGAGCATATAAAGTTTTTTATTGTTACATGAAAAGATAACACTCTACAATTCAATAAGACAAAAATACAGCTTAAAAATGAGCAAAATATTTCAGGACTCCATTTCACAAAAAAAGATGCCAATGGTTAAGAGGCATGTGGGAAAGTGCCTACCATCAGTAGTTACCAGGGGAAGGCGATCTAAACTTACTCTGGAAGGCAGTTGAAGGGGGTATAAAATGCCTAATCCTCTTAGTGAAAAGCTCTGCCAACTTCTCTTAATTTTATAATTCTTTTTTAAAAATTTTTTCTTTTGAGTTCTTAAACTAGGGAGACTATACAATATCTACATATATAGGTCTGATTTATTTCACTAATGACTATAGGTTCTAGATACATCCACTTTTATATGAAGTCTTCTAGTTTATCATTCTTGATAGCTAAGTAATATTCCATTAGGTGAAAATATCACTTCTCTTTCAACCATTCTTCAGTTGATGGGCATTTTGGTTGTTTCCAAGATTTGGCTATCACAAATTGTGCTGCTATGAACATAGGGGCACAGATATCACTATGATATGATGTTTTCAGTTCTTCTGGGAAAATTCCTAGTATGCAGATAGCTGGATTGAATGCAATTTCCAGTTCTAGTTTTTTAAGGAGTCTCCACACTGCTTTCCGTAACGGTTGTACCAGTCTGCATTCCCACCAACAGTGAAGAAGTGTTCCTTTTTCCCCATAGCCTCTCCAACATTTGTTGTTGGTTGATTTCTTTATGGTAGCCATTCTTTCTAGAGGGAAATTGTATCTAAGTGTTGTTTTGATTTGCATTTCACAAATGACTAGTGATGGGGAGCATTTCTTCATGTATTTATAGGCTTGTTGAATTTCTTTCTCTGAGAAGTGTGAGTTCATCTCAGATGCCCATTTCTGGACTGGGCCTTTGAATTTTGGGACCCTAATGATTTTTAGTTCTTTATATACTCTAGACCTTTGTCTGAATACTTATTAGTTAAAATCTTTTCAAAATTTGTGGGTTGTCTTTTCACTCTGTTGCTAATTTCTTTTGATGTGAAAAATCTTCTCAGCCAGAGGAGGTCCCAGTTGTCGATTCTTTCTACTGTTAAATGTGAATTTTGATTTTTGTCCATAAACTCTTTGCCTATCCCAATGTCTTTAAGATTTCCTCTGACTTTCTCCTCTCGGAGATTTAGTGTTTCTTTTTTAATATTTAGATCTTTAATCCATTTTGACTTGAGTTTAGCGCATGGTGATAGACCTGGGTCAAGTTTTACTTTTCAGCATGTAGAGAGCCAGTTTTTCCACCACCATTTGTTAAAGAGGCTATCTTTCTTCCAGTAAGCCTGTTTGGCCCTTTGTCAAAAATAAGGTGGTTCATTGTGTTTGTATTTGCTTCTGCATCTTCTAATCTATTCCATTGATCTTCAGGTCTATTTTTTTTTTTTTTTTTTTGCCAGTACCATGCTGATTTTATCATGGTAGCTCTGCAGTATAACTAGGTCAGGAATTGTGATTCCTCCTGCCTTATCTTTGTTGCTAAGGACTGTCTTTGCAATGCTATGTCTTTTCCGGTTCCAGATAAATTTTATGAATGATTCCTCCAGGTCAGTTAGATATGTTGATGGCATTTTGATAGGGATTGGATTAAATTTGTATAACAGTTTAGGTAGTTGGGCCATCTTCACAGTGTTTGTTCTTCCTATCCAGGAGCAGGGAATATCTTTCCATTTTCTGAAATCCTCTATGATCTTTTTTGAGAGTACTGTAGTTTTCCTTGATTAGAGCTTTTACTTGCTTAGTTAGGTTAATTCCTAAGTATTATTTTTTGATGGTATTGTAAAAGGTATTGTTTCTCAGTGTGTTTGCTATCTGCGTAGAGGAATACTATTTACTTTTGTGCATTGACTTTGTACCCTGCTATGCTACTGAATTTGCATATTAATTCTAGTACCTTCTTTATGGAGTTTTTTTGGGGGGTTTTCCAAGTAAATTATCATGTCATTTGCAAATATCGATAGTTTAACTTCTTCTTATTCCTTTTATTTCTCTCTCTTGTCTAATGGTTCTAGCTCATGATTCCAGAACTATATTGAGTTGGAGTGGCGATAGGAGACAACTTTGTCTTGTACCCGATCTCAGAGTAAAAGACTTCAGCTTTTCCCCATTTAGAATTATGTTAGTTGTTGGATTTTCATAGATGGCTTTTATCAGATTGAGGTAGAGGCCTTCTATTCCAATTTTCTGTAGGACTTTGAACATAAATGAGTGTTAGAGTTTGTCAAAAGCCTTTTCTGTATCAATTGAGATGATCATGTGATTTTTGGCTTTGGCTCTATTGATATAGTGTATTACATTTATAAATTTGCATATATTGAACTATCCTTGCATCCCTGGGATGAATTCTACCTGGTCATGGTGTATAATTTTCTTGATGATTTGCTATATTCTATTGGGGAGGATTTTATTGAGGATTTTTGCATCTATGTTAATGAGAGAAATTGGCCTATAGTTCTCTTTTTTAGTTGTATCTCTCTCTCTCGTTTTTGTATCAGTATAATACTTGCCTCTAGGAATGATTTTTGGAGGATAGCTTCCTTTTCAATTTCACTGAACAGCTTGAGGAGTATTGAGATTATGTCTTCTGTAAATTTCTTGTAGAATTCAGTGGTTAATCCATCAGGTCCTGGAATTTTATTGGTAAACTTTTTATTACATTTTGTATTTCATTGACTGCTACTGGGTTATTGAGAGCTCTTCCATCTTCTTGATTCAGTTTTGGTAGTTTGTACCTTTCCAGGAATCTGTCCATCTCATCTGTGTCTTCAATTCTGTGAGAGTAAAGATTCTCAAAGTAGCTATTAATGGTCCTCTGAATCTCTGCTGTGTCTGTACTAATTTCACCCTTTTCATTCCTTATTGCCTGAATTTCAGTCCTTCCTTTCCTCTTTTTTATGAGGTTAGCTAGTAGCTTATCAATTTTATTTAATCTTTCAAAGAACCAACTTTATTATTCATTAATTCTTTGTATTGTTTTCCTTGTCTTGATTGAGTTAATTTCTGCTCTGATTTTTATAATTTCCTCCCTTCTTTGGGCTTTGAGTTTCATTTGCTCTTCCTTTTCTAGTCGGTTTAGGTGCTGCATGAGAGTATTTATTTGTTCTCATTTTGTTTTCTTAATGTGTGAGTTCAGTGGTATAAATTTCCCTCTAAGAAACACTGTCATTGCATCCCATAGATTCCAGTATGTTGTGCTTAAATTTTCATTACATTGTAAATATTGTTTAATTTCCTCTGTAACTCACTGGTTGCTGAGAGGAGTGTTGTTTAATTCCCATGTATTTCTGGGGTTCTTGTGATTTCTGTTGTCATTTATTTTCAGTTTCATTGCATTGTGGTCAGATAATATGCACAGAACAATTTCTGTTTTCTTGCACATACTATGCATTAGTATGTGGTCTGTTTTGGAAAATGTCCTGTGTGCATCTGGAAAAAATGAGTATTCAGAAGTGGTTTGGTGGAACACTCCGTGTATGTCCACTAAGTCCAGTTTTTCCAAGATCTGGTTCAGTTCTGTGACTTCTTTGCTAATTTTTGGTCTGCTTGACCTATCTTTTTGGGATAAAGGGATGCCAAGTTGTCCTGTTAAGACTGTGGAATTGGATAGTAGATTTTTCATGTCCATTAAGATTTGTCTTATATAACTTGGTGCTCCTGTGTTGGGTGTATACAAATTTGAGTGTTTCCTCTTCATCTTGAATTTTTCCCCTAACCAGTATGCAGTGGCCTTCTTTACTTCATTTGATCAATCTCAGTTTGAAGTTTAGACTGTCTGCAAACAGGATTGCTACCCCTGTTTTTTGTTGTTGTTGTTGTTGTTGTTGTTGTTTTGTTTTGTTTTTGAGGTGCTGGGGCATGTAGTATTGTTTTCTAACCTTCAACTTTTAGCCTATGAGATTTTTTTGTTTTGTTTTGTTTTTAGTTAAGTGTGTTTCTTGTATACAGCATATGGTTGGATTTTGCTTCCTTATCCATTCTGCCAGTCTATTTCTTTTAAAGGGAGAATTGAGTCCATTTACATTGATGGTTATAATTCAAATATATTGACTGATGATTGACATGTCATTTACTTACTTCTGTTTACTCTTTTCCCCCTGTTTAGTTGGTTGCCCTACTTGGTGGGTTCTTTCTGGTCTAATTTGTAGAGTTAGGGTCATTTTCATCCCTCTAAAATATTTCTTAGTAGACTGTGTAGGTTTGGCTTTGACATCATAAAATTCTTCAGTTGTTCCTTGTTGTGGAAGTATTTCACTTCTTTCTCATATTTGAAAGACAGTGTTGTAGGATATAGCAGTCTGGGCTGGAACTTGTTTTCATGGAGGATTTGAAGGACTCTGCTCCATGCTCTTCT